>CAJJDP010000161.1:0-214534 GCA_905182995.1 Paramecium octaurelia | reverse complement strand
TATAAATAAAACTTTAATATATATTGAGAAATGATTACTATTCTGAATTATTAAAAAAAAAAAATTATGAATTTTCAAAAGAAATCTCTTTAGAATATCAATGGTGGTCATCACTAATATAGTTCATAATTTAATTATAAGAAATTCACAATTTTAGTCATCTTTCTATTTAGGATTCACTAATTAATATTTCGTCAAATATGATATTAAATAATATTATATTGTCTTCTTAGGTCAAATTTATTGACTTTTATAAATTCCTCAATAACAAGGTCAACATGGATTGAGTTCAAAGTTTAATTTAGAGATTAAATAAATTTAATAGTATGAGTGAATAATAAAAAAAATACATTGTATATGATTTCAGAGAGATAGTATAATTCATCTTTTAATGAACAAGCTGTCAAGATTGGATTAATTTATGTAAATTTTCCTATATAAATTTTAAATCAAAATCAAACGAACATTCCAAAAATAACCAATGGAATTGTAACACCTAAGATGTATCCATTATCATCAGTATTAGTGTCTGGGTCTGTTGTGTTTGGATTGGTTGAGTTATTGTTATTATTAGTTGGAGTTTTGCATGAAACACATTTATTTGTGGATTCATTCCAAGTGTATGTATAAACAGTTGTTGCTTTATAGCATTATTCTGCTGTAAGAGTTGATGGGTCACTAACTGAACATACATTATTGACCAAAACACAAATAGTGCTTGAAGCTCCATCGAAACTTTGGAATGGGTTGCATACTGTACCAGAAGCAACTCCAGCGCAATCCATTGGTGCACATTTAGTAGTTGTGGTAGTTCCAGTTGTAGTAGATTACCATTTGCATGCCTTTGGTTTACTATTACAAGCATCTTAATCATTGTTACCATTTTCACAAGATTTGAATGACACACATGTTCCATTATTTGGATCAGCAGCAGTTGGTGCTGGAGTAAATGCGCATTTTCCATCTGATCCTCCTGCTTTGCATGATAATTTATTCTTGTAATTAGCACAAGTATCTTATTTAACACAATTAACTCCATTAGAAACACAAGCTTTATTTGGAATAACTCCTATACAAGCATCATTAGTAGTTCCTTTGACATCTGTGCATTCCTTAGGTCTGCAAGACTTAGTTCCTGTGGTAGCACCAACTGGTAAATCATATACACATGGAATTCCATCTTATCCAATTGTGCAAGCTGCTTCGGTTAAATAAGAGGAACATGTAGCTCTAGGAACACATTTAGCTCCATCAGTTGTGCAGATTCCACTCTTAACAGTATAAGCCAAACATTCAGCATCAGTTGTAGCAACTTTATCTGTGCATTCTCTCAATCTACAAGCAGTTCCAGTCCATTAACATAGTCCATCGGTACCTGCATTATCACAAGCTTAAGTTGTTAAATATGAAGCACAAGTGCCTTTATCGACACATTTGGTTCCATCTGAAACACAAGTAGAACCCCAACTAGTACAAGCTGATAGAACAGTACCAGCTGCATCACTGCATGATGTGTATTCTTTGCATTTACCTTCAGGTAACCATCCACATACAGTACTATTAACACCAATAGAGCATGAGTTGATATCTTCATATTTATCACATAGAGTAATAGCTCTGCAAGTTGTATTTGTTGGTACACATTATTTAGAGAATGCTTAGCAGAATGTGAATGTAGAAGAGCCGACATCTGTGCAATTGTCATAATCATAGCAAACTCCATTAACATATAAACATGGGTTTCCAGCACTATTCTTCAAACAGAGTTTAGGATTTCCTGTAAACACATCACATCCAAAGGTTGGTCCAACACAAGCTGTTCCTGAAGTTTTGCATCCAGTAAGCCATGTGTTGCATGCATCATCAGTGGTAAACACTCCATCTGCACATTATCTTTATCTGCAAGCTGCGGTTGTAGAATTCCATGTGCATCTTACTGATGTTTCAGTTGTATTTGCAGCTTCACAAATAGATTTAGATTTATATGATGAGCATACTCCCAAAGTTACACAACCAGCACCACTTGTAGTACATGTTGTATCTTTATCATTGCAATCCTTATGAGTTGCAATAGATCCATCATAATCTGCACATGTGAAATCTCTACAAACATTTGAAGAAGAACCATTATACCAAGCGCATTTCTTTCCGTTTGACAATGGTGTATTTGTACAAATTGCTTAACCATAAGTAGTCAATGCACCGCATGTACTTGGTAAAGTTCTGCATTATCCTGCCCATTGACATGATGTATTTGCTGTGCATGAAGCTTGTGAAGTTAACTCTCCACATCCAACAGAGCTCTTACATCCTCTACCTGTTGTTTTACATGTTGGGTGATATTTGGAACATTAATCATCAGTTGTATATGTATTAGGAGCCTCATAGCAAACTCTAGGAGCGCAAGCAACAGGAGATGCTGAAACAGCACTTGCTTTGCATGGACCATCGTTAGCTGTGAATAATAAACATGTGTCATCATTTCCTTTAAAGAATGAGCAGGCCTTTCCAATATCAACACAAGTTTTACCATCAGTAATACATAATTATGCTTTGGATGGAGCAATAGGAGGCAAGAATGTCTAACATTCTGCATCAGTTGTGCCAACTTTATCTGAGCATTTTCTATCAGCACAATTTCCAACGACTGTTGTACTGGGTCCCCAACAATACTTGGTTCCAGTACTTCCCTTAAATCCTGAGCAAGTTGCTTAGGTTCCCTTATATGAACTACAAGCAGCACTTTTATGTACACAACCAACTCCGTTGAATAAGCATCCAGTTAAGAAATTTTCACACTCGCTGTCACTGGTAGCTGTAGCCATATCAGTGCATTATCTATCTCTGCAAGCTGTTTTAGTAGTAGCAGAATCTCCGAAGCATTTCTTTTCATTTCCTGTAAATTTCTAGCATTGTTCTTTTGTACCATAGTAAGAGGAACAAGACTCTGATTTGTGAATACAACCAAATCCTTTATTCAAACACTCAGAATTGAAGGATATACATTCTGAATCAGTGGTTGCAGTAACATTCAAATCACAAGTCAACTTTGTACAGGCATCATTAGTTGTAGCTGCGGGTGCTTTAGCGCAAGTTGATTTGCTGTTAGTGTCTAATGCCCATTCACAAAAGCTAAGATATCCACTTTATTAAGCACATGTTTTTGATGCAAGTATACAACCTTAGCCGTCTGATTTGCATGTTGAATGATAATTCTTACATTCATCATGAGTTTAGAAACTATTTGTTGCAGTATCATCACATGCTCTATCTCTGCAATTAGCACTAGAATCAGCATCAGCAGTACAGAAATTGCCACCACTATTTTTTATACCATTACAAAATGAAATTGCATTAGTTCCTCCAGTAGAGTAAGTACAATTTGCTGATTCAGTATAACATTTACCACTAGCGTATACACAATTGGTAGCGTATTTCTTACAATCTTCAATACTTGTTGCTCCTGTAACATTTTCACAAGTTGCTGCAGCACATGCTGTACCAGATCCAAAACATAATAACCCAGTAGTACCTTTTTATTTTGCACAATCACCTACTACATCTGATCCACCATATGAAGTATATGTATTGCATGCTGCAACAGCAACACAAGAATTTCCTGAAAAGTATGTACATGAACCAGAAGTAGGAATTGCACCTTAACAAGCAGCTAATTTATCAGCTGCAGCAGTTATATCTGAAACATCATATCCTGTGCAAGCAGCTAAAACTGAACATGTTGTAACACTAGCTTTTCCTTTGATGTAAGTACATCCAACAGCAGGAGAAGCAGAATTTACTAGATTATTACAATAATTAAGTTTATCAGCCTCAGTTGCACCTGTTGGAGTATAACTTGTGCATGCTGCCTATGGTATATAACAAATTTAAAGTTGAGGTTCATAAGTACATCCTGTTCCAGTCCAATCGCAATCAGCTTATGATTAAGGAGATGCTGTATCTTCACATGAATAAGCTCTGCAAGCTGTTCCTCCAGTGCTCCATGAACATTTAGTTCCATTTTATGAAACTCTGGCTTAACAATATGCTAATTATCCTGGTGACGGAAGAGAACCATATCCAGTACAAGCAGACTGAGAATCAGAACATGTAGTTGCACTTGTAGCAAATGAACATCTGTTTCCAGCTGTATTACTTCTAGCTTAACAAAATTCTAATTATCCTGATGATGGAAGAGAACTCCAGTCAGTGCATGCTGTTGGCATATCCTAACATGCAGTACCACTACTCCATGAACATCTTCCTGCATCTTTTTTTATTTTTGTAAGGCAAAATTCCAACTATCCAGTTGATGGAGTACTCCATCCACTACAAAGAGAAGGGGCATCTTAACATACAGTACCAGTACTCCATGAACATCTTCCTCCATCCTATTTAATTCTTAATTAACAATAAGCTAATTCTCCTGAGGCTGGAAGACTATTATATGATGCACAAGTAGACTGAGCATCTGTACATGTAGTACCGCTAACCCATGAACATCTTTAACCATCTGATCTAATTCTGGCTTAACAAAATTCTAATTATCCTGAGGTTGGAATAGTACTCCAACCAGCACATGTTTTAGGAGCAGCAATACATGCAGAAGTACCTGTATTCCATGAACATTTAACTCCAGTTTTATCAATTTTTGCTTAACATTGTGACAGCAAATCAGAGCCAGTAAGACCTGTATAACCAGCGCAAGTAGCTAAAGAATCTGAGCAAGCAGTAGCACTAGTAACCCATGTACATCTTTATCCTTTCTCATTAATTCTTAATTGACAATAAGCTAATTCAGTTCCAGATGGAAGAGATCCATAACCTGAACATGCACTTTGAGCAACTGCACAATTTGCGCCACTTGTATATGTACAATATTTAGAATCAGGACCAATAAAGACTTAGCAGCTTGTGACTTAAGCATCTCCAGAACCAGTAGGTGCAGCAGCAGTACATGCACCTCTTGCTATACAAGCAGCTCCAGTATCTTTCTTGCATCCTAATATTGTTCTTGCAGCACAATCAGCATCACCTGTGATGCTAGCATCAGCTACAACAGAGCATTTATTAGCTTCACTAGTTGGATCATTACAAGTTGTTTCAGTTAAAACATAAGTACAAGCAAATCCTGATTTAACTCTAAATTTAGAACATGTTAGTTTATTAGCAGCATCATTTGTATCATTGGCTACTGTTCCTGCAGTTAAACCAGTAAATTCAGTACAAGCAGTTTTACCAGCAACACAAGCTCCAGCACCTGCTGAATTATATGAGCAATATTCATCTGCTGTATTATCATACATATTCTAACAAAAGTTTTGCTTAGCAGCTGCATCTGCTCCAACAACGGTATAACTTGCGCATGCAACTCTAGCATAACATGCTCCTGAATAATATTTACAACTTCCAGTTCCTAAATTACAATCTGCTTATGATGTAGGTGATGCAATTGTGTTACAAGCTCCAATAGTTATAGCAGCAGGATCAGTATATGTAGGAATGGATGGAACATAAGTAGTAACAATAACTGCATCAACACAATTAGCTGTTGAAGTCGTTGAAATATATGCACATTGTTTAACAACTCCAGAACCATCATCTGATTTCAAAGCAGAACAATAAGCAGCTTAACCTGATGTAATTCCAGTTAATGAATAACCAGTACATGCTGCTTTAGTTGTAATACATTTACTATTTGTATATTAGCAGTCTCCATCATCTAATCTTTTATTACAATCAGCAGCACTGGTAGGAGAAATGATCTCTTCACAAGTATTTATATTAGAACATACTGTTGTGGTGGCTGAATCATATGAACACTTAGTTGGAGTAGCTGCATTTGTGAACATTGCATTACACCACGCTAGTTTAGCTGAACTTTCTGTTATGGTACCTGGGATTGTGTATGAAGCACAATCAGCAACAGGAGCATAACAATAAGAAGTACCATTTAATTTACATGAAGCTGTTCCATTGTAATTTTCACATGATATATTAGTTAATGTACTCACCCATAGATTGCATGCTCTGGCAGAACATGTACCTGTTACACCTGTACTATAACTACATGTACCAGCTGATAATGTTGTTATTGAATTACAATAAGCTTACTTAGCAGCATCATCAGTACCAGTCAATGCATAACTAGTACAAGCAGATTAACCTTGCATGCAAACAGTATCTCCAAATTTAAATCTACAATCTGCATGATATGATAAACAATCATCATTTGCAGCAATTCCTGTTTTTGAAGCACATGTCGTAGCTTTTGATACACAGGCTTCTAATCTTGTGCATTTATCTGCTCCTGATTTTGCAGTAAATGTTAAACACTTTTCGGTTGTTCCTTAAAATGCTGTACAAGCTGAGGTCTTATCAATACATCCAGTTCCCTTAGTAACACATTAATCTGGTAAAAATGTATTGCAATCTCCATCACTTGAGCTAGTTGTATCATCACTACATTATTTATTTCTGCACTTGCCTCCAACGCCTTGGAAACATGGATTAGCTGAATTACTTCCTTTAAAGTTTAAGCAAGTAGTTGCAGTACCTGTATAAGCTGTGCATGCAGCACTTTTAGCGACACAACTTCCATTTCCATCATATAAACATCCTGTTAAAAATGCTTCACAAGCTGAGTCATCTGCCATGCTAGTAGCTTATGTACATTATTTATCAACACAAGCACCAGAAACACCAGAAGCACCTGTATTCCAACATCTTGTAGTCTTGTTTCCTTTAAATTTATCACATTGTTCTGGAGTACCAGTATAACTTGAACATAGAGCTGTTTCAATAATACAACCAGTTCCCTTTGTCACACAACCTGTTAAATAATTACCACAATCTTGATCATTATCATAAGTGAGATATGAATCGTCACAGGTTCTTGCTTTACAAACAGCAGTATCAGTTGCATTAGTATCGTTTGTGCATTTGGCTTTAAAAGCTTAGCATGCTTATTATGTTCCTTTAAACTAAGCAGCACAATTAGTACCATCAACACATTTTGTACCATTAGTAACACAATTTTCAAGTAATGTATTGCAAGTGTTATCATCTGTGGCAGTAAAATCATCACATCTTGCATTTCTGCATGTACCTGTATCCCATTTACATGGCTTATTGCTAATCTTGACACTTTCACAAATAGACTTAGTCTATAATTAACCACAACTAGTCTTTGAAACACAGATTGAATTCCATCCACAACTAGTTGTTCCTTCACAAGTAATTTATTTAACAGTATCTTAACAAACAGATGTTGATACACATCCTGCTCCAGTAGTTACACATCCACTCTTGTAATCATCACATTATTTATTTGTAGTTAATGATGTTTAAGCTTCAGTACAAACTCTAGCTGCACATTTTCCACTTGTTCCATTTTTACATCTACCATCTGATCCATACCATGAATTACAAGATGTTCCATCATCAGTATAAGAATAGGATGAACATGCAGCTAATGTTGCTACACATCCTTTTCCTGTAGTTTTACAATTTGATTGAATTGCTTCACATTGAGCTTATGTTTTAAAGGTTTCATTACTATCAGCCACACAATCTTTTAAGGCACATTTAGCTGTTGTTGTTGAAGTTCCTTTGCAATTACCATCTGATCCTTTCAATCCAGCACATGTTGTGGTTGTTCCATCATATGAACTACAAGCACTTAATGAATCAACACATTATTTTCCATTTGATTTGCATCCAGTCTTCCAAGTACCACACTCAGCATCAGTTGTTGCAGTTTTTTCACTGCATAATCTAGCTCTGCATTTAGTACCTGTAGCATCTCCAGCACATTCTCCATCTGTACCAATATATCCAATACAAGTTGAAGCATTTCCATCATAAGTTGAACAAGCTCCTCTAGTTGCAATACATCCTTTTCCTGTTGTTACACATCCACCCTAATATGAAGCGCAAGCCTCATTAGTGTTAAGTCCAGTATCTGCACCTGTGCATACTCTTGCTTTGCAAACATTTCCATCGGCATTAAATTCACAATTTCCATCTGATCCCTTCATCTTTGGGCATGTTTCAGAAGTTCCTTAATAACTGGCACATGGTGGCACTAAATCAATACAACCAGCACCTGTTGTTCTACAACCACTTAACCAAGTTGAGCAGGCTGCATCAGTTGTAAGTGATGAATCAGCTTCAATACATTTATAGTCTCTACATGTTTCTCCATCAAGTTTACACTTGTATGGGCTCTTCAAGCTAGGGGTTGTTTCACATTATTCTTTAGTATATCCAACACACTCAAGTGCATTTGTGCATGTTGTTCCATTTGTAATACACATGTAAGATATGGCTTAGCAGTCTGAGTGTGTAGTTTTGACATAAGCTGAACATCCTGTGAAATGTGTGCATTTTCCTTCAACTAAAGCACATCCAAAAGTCTTAGCACAATTTGCTGTCTCTATTGTTGAACAATATGGTGTAAAGGTAACAGGAGGAGGAGCTGTAGATTTGGCACAAGATCCTGCTGTTGTGGCTGTTTTCTCTGTCCAGGTACATCCAAATGCTTTACAATCTTAGGATGATTTGAATTAAGTGCAATCATCACATGTATCGGTTTTAGTCACTGTCACTTGCTTAGTTATTGTAAGCAGAAGACTTATTAATAGCAAATATTTGATTTGCATTTCTTTATTTAGTAAAGTAAATATTTGAGGAACATTTATTAAACTTTTAATAATGTAATAAAAATTAATTTTTAATTTTTCATATATACATCTTAATTATTTAGTTATTGACATTCAGAATTTAATTTAATATTTAATTAACCTCATTAATATTTTTAACTTGTATTATTTATTCTGTTTGTTTTTATTGCCTTTCCCTCAATAGAGTGATCCTTTAGGATGCTCTCTATTTTGGTTATGGATAGGATATTTCCTCATTAAAATGTTGATACCATCAAGTTCAACCATATGTGTGAAATATCACTAATGTGGAGAGAAAAACAAATTTAAACTATTTTCTATATATCAATGTATCAACATTTATCAAGGAAGATGTAGAGATAAACAATAGAATATAAATTAGGGAAAAATTATGCTCTAACAAGAAGGGCTTTTTTAAAATGGAATGTTGAATGATTTATTCTGTATATATTATTAATACTATAAGCATCAAGATCAGGTCTCAATACTATAGGGAAGACTACTCATCTCAGTTTTATATTTTCAATTATTTCTATCTGATTTTTACACCTCTTCTTTAAAATTTAAGGCAAAGGATCTAGCCATAATACTAATACTAGCATTTTCTCTATGATTAGACTTTTACATCTTAAAGTCCTTAAAGAAAGAGCCAATAATCTAGCATTCTAAAATCAGATAGAATTTGGTGTATAAATTGAATTGACAAATGGATTGCTTCATCTTGGCAAGCCATAAGGAACAATTATTTATAATATATTCTTGCTTTATGTGTTAAGTAAGTTATCATTATAAGAACCAAGAATTAATAGTATATAGAAGTTTGAAATTTTCATGAAAAAAAAGATTTTAATTATTTTATTATATCATATTTATAAAGGAGATTATTGTCATTCATCCAGGGAGCAATTTTTTTGTGGAGGTTTCCTGATCGCACTTTAAAATAAGCTCTAAGTATTATTAATAATTGAAATTTATATTAAGTATTGGATTATTGATGAATTTTTCTTAGAATTTAATTGTGTTTGAAAATATTTAATAGAGTTACTTTTCCACTCACTTCTGGTATAATAAAAACCAGGTTAGTAAGGGACATTAAGATATATAAATACTATGTCTATGATTAATTTGAATTCACATTAAGGATTTTCTACAATTTTAAATATTCATTAGAATTTCCATATCTCTATCTTCCATCTTCTTTCGATGATATCAGGTGATGAATATATTATTATATATCAATATTATTAAAGAAATGAGAATCAATTTTTAAATTTATGTAAGGACTTCCAAACCAGATTTTTCTCTTTTTCTACTCTAATATCAAATATATGGATGATAGAAATACTCATAATTGCACCTTTCTTACAATCCATCCTGATGTATGATGTACTTTACATTATTTTATTTTTTTGAATTTGTAATATGGAGCATAATTATGTATAATCATAATATTATCATCACTTCCTAGTGTTCAAATTTTTCAGCTTTTTTGAATATCGAATTATTGTCAATCATTAGGTTGACATCAATTATATTATTTATATTATTTTTTACAAAATATCTTATTTCAAAATTTGTTATACTTTGTTCTAATCAATTTATTATAACCAATCGGTTCATTATTGTAGAAATAGATACAAAAATGAAAAAAGGGATAAATGGATCTGATATAAACAAAATCAAGTTTTAGAACCGATAATAATAAACCATAATTAAAAAGGCGAAAGATATCACCTAACAAGCTGTCTAAAATCCACACAAGAATTAACAAAAAAATGATTTGATTTCTAAATTTATATATCAATTTATATGAGTGAGTTATAGATCAAAGCATAAAATATAGTATTCCCATTTTAATTCTGATAATATACATATTTTTGTGACATAAAATATTTAAAATTTACACACTTAGACATTTTATAAGAGACATAAATATTGATAATAATAGTAGTTTTATATAAATTATTTATATATATTAGAACACAAGAGAAGTTTTAGATAAATTCAATTTTCTTTAGTCTTCATAAATTTCTTAATAAATAGTTTAATGGTAAAGATAGTTTACTTTACACCTAATATAATTGAACTTATAAGCAATATTCCGATATGAGCAAATCCTACAGTTGTCATAATATCTGGATTTATATACTCTCTGAAGGCTTTAAAGTAGATTATCGAAGTCAATATAAAAATGGATACCGATCCTTCGATAAGGATTGATAAAATTTTACCAAATTGATCAACTTGTTTGTACTTATAAATAAAAAAGCACTAGCTAAAACTACCAATATAGAGCAACAATGTTTATAAAACTTGGTTGCTTTAAAATAAAATTAAGACAACACTAAAGAGAATTGTTCTACAAAGTTCTAAAGTCACAAATATTTGATCAAATCTTTAGGCTTTGCTTATTAATTTATTAGGTCTGCAAGATTAAAAACAATCAATAAGAACAGCGAAATACGTTGTTATGATTACTAAACTCATTGTAGACTCAATGATATTTCTAAGAGTTTCATCCTTTTTACTATTCAAATACAATACAGATTTGAATAGCAAATCCCAAGAATTTAATAACAGAAGCAATTTTATCTATTTCAAACCAAAATAGTATTTTTAGATCTACAACAATTTGATTCCCTTCCTAATGGTTTTTAAGATTTTGCATATTATAATTGAATATAATTTGTTCTTGTTTGATAGGGTCGATGTCAACCATTGATTGGACATTATATATACAAATAATATATTCAACACTTTTCCAGAAAACATTACCAATACAATTCCAAATGCTTGGAATATTTAGGGACAAATGTTAATGATGATACTTGGTTCTAATTCATAATAAAGAAACTTTCCATTAAGTTGAATAAATTCATCCTTTTTTAAGATAGGTTCAATTAATTAATCAACGTTGAAAACCTACAAATAAGGACCAACTGATATCATTTCAGAAGCCTAAAAATATATTAATAAGTTCTCTGGATATTCCTAATTCACAAACTTAAGAAATGACTGATACTATATGATATTGAGTAATTCCATAACAAATGTAGATTCCCCAGAAATTAATGAAAGTGCACCCAGCGAGATTGATGCTATTACAACAGCTTTGCTTGTCAACTGCATTTAAGCAGTTGTTTGTTTCTGATTCTATTCTAAAATGATTGCTTTGTCTAATTTTAATTTGTAATTAATCGTTGTAATATTCTATTAATTTTGATTAAGGATTTCTTGTTAAAGTATAACAATTAAAGTCGGCGAGAATTTTATTGGATTGAATACTTCAATCTCAATTAAGTACTCAACCCATACTACTTAATCTTAATTTTTAAACCCCTAATTTTCGAAAGGAGAACATTAAACATTGTATTAATCTTCACTTATTTCTTGAAAATATATGTTGAATATATCTTGGCATTCAGTAAAAGCACAACGTACTTCCTAATCAAACTGAATTAGCAACTTATATTTTTCCTTCTGCAATCCTACGCTCTTCAAGGCTAACTTAGGACTCTCAGAGAACACACATTCAGAATCCTTACAAATCCAACTACTTTGTTAATTTCCTAACATAGATTCGAAGTTCTCCTCCATTTCTGATATATTGCATTATTGTATATATAAAAAATATCCAGATATGCATTTAGTGCAAATCCCTTATTTACAAAAATCGGAGTGGCAATTATTGATGCATTAAAATTTGCATTCAAAACATCCATCATACTCGATTTCATTGCCATCATCACATTCTTTATTATAACTCACTATTAGTTTACCACACTATTGAAGACAAATACCATCAACGACAATCTTATCATCTGGGCAAGCGAAGGTACAGATGCCTTAATAGCATTCTAAGCAATTCTGACTGCATTAATATTGGCAATTAAAACAACCGTCATACATAATCTTATTGCCATCATCGCATTATTCGTATTCCGGAATTACAATACTATCTCCACATTTAGCTACACAGATGTCATTCTCATTTGTATATCCCTTTTCACATTTGTAACAATGTACTTAATTGCATTTTAAACAATTATGTACACATTCAAATTTGCATTGATCACATCCATCACCTTGAGAATCATTGAAATCATCGCACTCCTCCTTGTATGGTATCGCTAAGCCATCTCCGCAAAAAGGTTTACAAATTGTAGAATCCAGAATAAATCCAATTTAACAAATCAAGCAAATGCCATATTCACATTTTGAACAGTTTTCATCACAACTAAATTGACATTAGAAACAACCGTCATATTAAAACTCATTGCCGTCATCGCAAACTTCTCCAATTTACACTATCTTATCTCCACATACTTATTCTTTTTAAGAATATTCAACAACTCCATTTTAAAGACATTCATAATTAAAAATGTAACTTCCTTTTAAGCATAAACTACATATCCCCAAATTGCAGAATAAGCAATTTTAATCACAAGGTTCATAATTGTCAGTTTTAGAGTCTTACTCTATTTATTCCTCACTCTATTATTAATTCACTCTAAGTCTCTAGCAACTCTCGTCATAAACATAGAATTTATCATCAACAAATATTTGATTATTGAGCAATTCGCAACGATGTTCATTTACATTGAAAACTGAATCCAATATTGTATTTTCATCATAGATTTTAACATATTAGATGAAATCACTTGCTTAACAGAGCTGAATAATAGAATTTAGTATAAAACCATTCTTACATTATTCACAAAATCCATTTAGACATTTATTGCAATTTAAATCACATAATTATTATTATTACTATTCATTTTATTCTAAACTTTCATGTTAATCTTAATCAAATTCTGCATTAAATATTTCCAATTCTGAAGGTGTTTAAATTTCCTTACACAATCCATTAATAAATAAGGAGTGTTGTTTGCATTCTAAACACATCCCCTGCTCACATTTAAGACAATTACCACTTAATTCCACTTAACAAATAAGATAATTGTATTCTTCTTCATTCATAACTATTTATTTATATTCCCTCCAGACTTGGCATGATTTCTTCATCAGATCATACTAATAACCAAGTTCACATTCAAGACAGAGATCCTTGAAGAAATAATTACATCTATAAGGCTATTGGTAAATACAATATAAACAATTTTCGTCTTAAGTTTCACATTCTTCCTCCTCAGTAAGAATACCATCTCCACATGAAGAAACACAGATCCCATTATCATCCAACTGATAACCTTGATTACATTATTATTAAATTAATTGGAATGAATATGAAGGTAGTTTACATCTATTTTCAAATATATCGAAATATGCATAATCATAGCATACATAACAGAAATTCCCAATGCTTATTTGGCAATATTTTAATTCATCTAATAATATCGAAGATTGTCTGCATTCTTACTTATTGGGTGTTAATTCATAACCTTATTGGCAAAGATAACATGTTTAGAATTTGCAAACTTAGCATTTATGATGACATTAAAATATGTTCTTAACATAAGATCTACTAAAATAGATTAGGTCACTAAATAGTAAACATGCTTATTAATCTATTTTCATATTTAACCCTATAACGGATAAGCATTTGGATATGGACAAATCGTAGTCCTCGTCATTTTCATATAAATAACAAACTCCATTGATGCAGCTGAGACATAATTTAACACAGCTAAACCTACAGAAATGACAACCGTCTCCATAAATTAAGTTTCCGTCATCGCATTCTTCAGCCTCAGTAACTATTAAGTCTCCACAGATAGAATGACACACGTTATTCAAATTAACATATCCAAGTTAACATTATAAACAACCCTTCCCGTTAGTATCGCAATTTTCACAAATACTTTAACACTTAGGTTTACAGCTCTGGCAGCCTTTATAAGGTAATATTAGTCCTGTTTCACATATTTCACCAACTACTTTACGACTGTCACCACAAATAGGTTAACATATTTTCACATTTGATCGGGTATATCCAACTGCACAAGCCTCACAAGAACTATTGCAATAGTTGCTATTATCAGTATTACCATCGTCACAATACTCCGGGTAAAATCCATAAAGACCATCGACAATCAATCCATCTCCACAAATATTTCTGCAATAATATTGATAGGGTTCATAACCTGGTTATTCACAACTTAAACATGTACCAGTCGTGTAATTGCAAGATGAACAACCCTTTCTACAAAAGAATCTGCAATTATGGCATCCATCTGTATCAGTTGTATTAAGGTCTTCACATTATTCAGTACCTATTATTAATCCATCACCACATTATTCTTTACATTTCCAATTAGATGTATCAGTGTACCATCCTAAGGTTGAACATTCATAACACTTCCCCAAAATACATTTAGTACAAGCAGTCTAACATTAATATTTACAATTATAACATCCATCATATTATATTGTATTGCCATCTTCGCATTCTTCGTCACCTGTAATTATTCCATCTCCGCAAATATCTGGACAAGGTAATGTAGTTGCTTCATTACAAGTCAAGCAATGTATTGGACATTAAAATTAGCAATTATAACACAAATCATCTAATGTATTATTACCATCTTCACATTCTTCATAAAGCTATAATTAATTGTCTCCACATTTGGGTTAGCAATTATTTTGGACTAATTCTTAGTCACTATCACAAGCACTACAAATAGTTGTATGCCATACTTTTTGATTGTTATTGCATTGATTATAACATTGACTTAATTAATTATCCTCTAAATTAGGACAATCTAAAATAAGATTAAAGATTACCTTCGCAAATATTATTCAATTCATAATACCCTGGTTGACATTCACATTTCAATCCTCTCAACACTCTCTTTTAAACAGAATTACAAGTCAAACATCCACTTATTGAAATTTTAAAACAAGTCAAACAGGTTTAATGACAGGCTGCACATGTTTTAAGTGAATCTTGATACGCTGTACCAGCTTTACATTTGCATGTAGAATCAACTTTCTCAATATTGTTGATATTCTAACACTCGATACATTGTGAATATCCTGAACAAGTTTTACAAAAGTAATGGCATCTCTAACATTAAGGATTTGTGGGTATTGAGTAATATCCATCTAGACATACACATTATCCATTCATTAGAGTTCGATATTTTTAGAATGAACAATTAACACAGAATGATGAATTTAGACATTATTCACATTGTTATGGGCAATTCATACACTAATTGGCCTCATCATATTAATTTGTCTAACACACACATCCTAATTTAGTCAAAATGAAAGTAGGTTTACATGTTAGACAATAATATGATGATTAACATGTTAAACAAGAAGAAGGACAACTTTTACATTTTAATTCAAATTTATCATAGTATTATTCACTCTAACACTCAGTCTAAGATAACTGAATTTAAACTTGATCATATTATTCCCATTCTAGACATGTATCTTAATCAGTACATTATAAACAATAGGGTTAACAATAATGTACTACAATGAAATAATTATAGAATCCACAATATGCATTGATTGGTTCATTGTTTACTCCATAGCATTCCCATTTTACTGTTAATTCATCTTATGTATGGACAAATGTATTTTTTATGAAAAATGGACTACTTCCTTACCTAGAATTTGAAATAGGTGCATTATCATCAACAGTATAAATAAATCTGCTATCTGAAGGAAAATTAGGACCGAAGACAATTCTAAAGGAAATAGTAATTCTATGGTGTGGTTTATTGCTAATTTAATGAATTCTCTAAAATACAGCCTAACTCCAAACATATTACCCACCAAATATTCTAATGCTATTATAAGTAGAATAATGGATATATTCACCTTTTAAAAAGTTAACTCCCTCTTAGGAGAGTAATTTGTATTCAGGATATTAATCTTGATCATTAGCTAAATCATAAAAGTCTTTTATCAAATATTTTGAATCTATAAATAAAATAAGATTAATTACAAGGAATTTCGTCTTCATATTCCTAACAATAGTCTCCTACGACTTTTTAAGTGAAAGAAGAACAAGAATAAATACAATTACCATCCTTATTCACAAAATAGCCAGAATAACATTTTTTACATTAATAAGGTACATCACACATCTGACAATTCCTTGGGCAAAGTCCCTTTGTAAATTAGAGAGACATTAAACCCCATCCTGATGAACCACTTAGATAAATTATAATTTTACGTGAGATTTCCAATTGCTGAAAAGTAGAATGGATATTAGAGCATATCAACAAACATATAGAGATCAAGAGTGGTCATCATGTATGAGTTGAAAGAATATTGGCTCTAGCTACCTATGCTAATTCTGTGTGTTTGGATCCCTTAAGAATCTTTGTAAATAGAACTATAGTAAGTGTTATTAATCATAAATCTTATTCCTGTCCCAAGCTATAAATTATCGAATAACTATAATTATATTCTAAGTCCATAACCATAGGTGGATGTTGATGAGGATGCGGTTATTTCATTAATGTATCTACCTATTCCAGAATTATATCTAAAGATGCCGTAGGCATAATTATTTGAACCTGTATAAGTATATTGTGGATATGTGCTTATATGCAGGGGATCGTAGAGTTATTGCCATTTTAACATACTAACTTCTCCTATATAATAATCGAATAAGATTAATGAATAATCTAAAATATATGATTCAAATTACAATCAAATGCCTAACAAAATCCATTTGAAAATTTAGAATTCTCAAATTTACAATTAATTTTGCACCCTGAGTTTTTTTCATAATATAAGTTATTTGGACATTGCGGACATTTATTATTTGCTGGTACTCCATAAAAACAAGATAAACACTAGTTTTGCTCTGGCCCTATACATGCTGAACATGAGGGGTAGCATATTATTGAACTTTTTCTTGATGTGATAATCATATTGATTGAAACAGATCCTGCATTTTTGGTAGACAAACTGAATTTCATTTACCCAGATTAATAGCTTGGTATAGTGAAATTAACTGTCTTTACGTCGGTTTAAAGGGAGTCACAAAACCCTTATGTAATTGGGTATATATCAGGGGAAGTATATGAAAATTTATTTTAAAAGGATCCAACTTCAAAAACTACTTCATCATTAACCCACTTACCTCCAAAGTATAAATCAAAAGATATGAAATATCCACTATTGAATGAATAAGTACTGTATTATCTGATTCCTTTGAAAGATTGATTCAAAGTGATAAAACTACGCTAAGGTTATTGACAAGTAATAAAATTTGCTGTAGTATATGAGGTTGCTTCACAAAAGTATTCTGTGTAATAATTATAGCAATAGGATGATTTTTGGTATATCTGTTGAGAGGTGAGAAAATAATTTGCAATGACCCATTAAGACTTGGCAAAGGATATGATTAAAATTATAATCATGAACATAAATAAAATATTAATTAAATCATTTGCAATTACAGGTGCCTATTTTGTGTAATTAGATTCTGTCTTCTGATAGTCTTAAATTTTCTACTGTTATAAATCTGAAATAATTTTCATTCTCAAAAGCATACAAAAATGTAGTTTTTTTGTCTATCTAACAAAAAGAAGTTATTTAAGCAGTTAGATATATTTCATGGACTTTAATAAAATGAATTTAGTTAAAAAGACTTATTAAATACACTATCGTGGGAATCTATGAATAAGAATTTTAATTTATCTTAAAAAATCATTAGTAAAACAAATTCACTATTAAATACAATTTTGCACTTTTTTTCATATTGTCTNTAAATCTTATTCCTGTCCCAAGCTATAAATTATCGAATAACTATAATTATATTCTAAGTCCATAACCATAGGTGGATGTTGATGAGGATGCGGTTATTTCATTAATGTATCTACCTATTCCAGAATTATATCTAAAGATGCCGTAGGCATAATTATTTGAACCTGTATAAGTATATTGTGGATATGTGCTTATATGCAGGGGATCGTAGAGTTATTGCCATTTTAACATACTAACTTCTCCTATATAATAATCGAATAAGATTAATGAATAATCTAAAATATATGATTCAAATTACAATCAAATGCCTAACAAAATCCATTTGAAAATTTAGAATTCTCAAATTTACAATTAATTTTGCACCCTGAGTTTTTTTCATAATATAAGTTATTTGGACATTGCGGACATTTATTATTTGCTGGTACTCCATAAAAACAAGATAAACACTAGTTTTGCTCTGGCCCTATACATGCTGAACATGAGGGGTAGCATATTATTGAACTTTTTCTTGATGTGATAATCATATTGATTGAAACAGATCCTGCATTTTTGGTAGACAAACTGAATTTCATTTACCCAGATTAATAGCTTGGTATAGTGAAATTAACTGTCTTTACGTCGGTTTAAAGGGAGTCACAAAACCCTTATGTAATTGGGTATATATCAGGGGAAGTATATGAAAATTTATTTTAAAAGGATCCAACTTCAAAAACTACTTCATCATTAACCCACTTACCTCCAAAGTATAAATCAAAAGATATGAAATATCCACTATTGAATGAATAAGTACTGTATTATCTGATTCCTTTGAAAGATTGATTCAAAGTGATAAAACTACGCTAAGGTTATTGACAAGTAATAAAATTTGCTGTAGTATATGAGGTTGCTTCACAAAAGTATTCTGTGTAATAATTATAGCAATAGGATGATTTTTGGTATATCTGTTGAGAGGTGAGAAAATAATTTGCAATGACCCATTAAGACTTGGCAAAGGATATGATTAAAATTATAATCATGAACATAAATAAAATATTAATTAAATCATTTGCAATTACAGGTGCCTATTTTGTGTAATTAGATTCTGTCTTCTGATAGTCTTAAATTTTCTACTGTTATAAATCTGAAATAATTTTCATTCTCAAAAGCATACAAAAATGTAGTTTTTTTGTCTATCTAACAAAAAGAAGTTATTTAAGCAGTTAGATATATTTCATGGACTTTAATAAAATGAATTTAGTTAAAAAGACTTATTAAATACACTATCGTGGGAATCTATGAATAAGAATTTTAATTTATCTTAAAAAATCATTAGTAAAACAAATTCACTATTAAATACAATTTTGCACTTTTTTTCATATTGTCTGTGATGTTAATTAAGAATATATTGTCATTTATTCATTATGAATATATAGGATAGAGATTATGTAAATTGATTAACAATAATTATTTATTACCATAGATATTCACTGTTTTTGCTTAAAATCACAAGAATATTAATATTTATTTTTTCCTTTTAAAAATATGATTATTAGATAACAAAATTTAACAACATAATTATTTTTATAAATTATACAAATATGAGTGATTAATATTAGAAGGCTGAAAGTCAGGAAAATTCTAGTTAGTTATCTTCTTAGGATGAATAACAGTAGAAAACCATAAAGCCAGCTGAATTGGTAGCTCTTCCAAAAGTTTATGCACAATCCCTCAATAATGAATAACCATCAACAAGAGAAGAAAGGAAAATGAAATAATATTTACAACGCATCTAAGAATAAGAGCGTTTAGAGGACGTATGTTTCTTTTAAATTTAGATTTACAAAGGCTGCCACTTTAAAAAAGAAGCGCACAAAAGTAATATATCTTATATATATTATATTTTAGCCAAACCCGCCATAAAAATAACAGGATAATTTAGAATTGCCAATAAGTGCAGAAAATGGTGAAAACGTAGAGGATGAAGGAATGTAAAATATATCCTTTTTTTTATTAGTTTATTGAACCCTCCAGCAATTTAATTAAATCCATAGGTATTATAAACAGAATAATAATCTGAAATCTAAACTCAACAATTAAAGATGAGATTGAACCCTAAGTTAAAAATAAAGGTATTCTTCACAATTTAGAATAGGAAAAACATCATGTGTACATTTATTTAGCAAATTGTCAAGATCAAAGCTTAGAGAATGTTTAAGAATTAACATCCAAAGCAACTCAATTTTATTCACCTTAAAAACAACTGAAAGAACAATCAAGTCTAAATCAAATAAATCAAGAAATATTTTAGGAAACCACTATCATAATTAAAAATATCAAAAACTAATATTAATAATACATTGATTAAACCTCAAATGGGAATTCCAATGATCAAAAGGACTTTGTGATCAAATATTTAGATAAGAAGTACATAGAATCTGTGCTGAGAGAAAGTAAAATGCAAATATAAAGGAAATAAACAAATGATAAGTAATTATAAAATGGAAAACAGATGCAAAAAAAATATTGATACTTATAAATACAATCAAGAATTAAAGAAATCAGGTTTCTCATTTCTATTTGTCGATTATAACTTTCTTTTTTCTTCTAAAACACAAGTGATGATCTTATTCAATTTTGAATTGGATATTAAACATTTCTCATCTATTTTTGAAAATATTAATAAAAGTTCCTTAATCTCTGATATCTAATAAATCTTCTTAATTAATTCAAGGGACTTTACCGATCTTATCAAAATCTCTTTCAGAATATGAATAGTCTCTTCAGTAGATAATAATTCTGGTTACATGAGTTCTAAAACATTAAAGCATTTTTTCTTTTCAAAATCATCATCAGATTATTGAATAATAGTTTTCATGTTAATTGATTCGCCCGTAGCAGCTGACCATCTTACACCAGTAGTAAATTCTTCACTAGTTCTTTTAGTAATAATTCTATCTTCTTTCAATTTATTATTTTCATTAATCAGTTTTTAGTTTAAATGGTTTAATGAGAAATTGTCATTTTATAATTTTTGAATTTTCTAATGATAATAAAGAATTAAATACATTTTATAAGATTTCATATTATTTTATTTTTTCAGCAAAGACCACTTTTAAATCTACGAATTCTTGTTGATAGTTTTTGTATTCATTAATCAATTAGCTTAATTGTTGATGATTCATATTTGGTTGTAAATATTAACTGATGACTCTACTTTATTCTAAACTTCTGCTTTTTGGCGATTATCTAAAATCTTTTTGATTTGATCCTTATGAAATTAATTTTTATTGCAATTGAATAATTCTAGTGCTCAACTCATTATTCTTGTCTTAAATAATTTTATTTTATTCAATATATTGTTTGATTTCAACATTTTTGAACTATACTTTTTTTTTTAATTTTTCTTATTCATCTTTTAATTCTAATATTGACCTTTCATTATCTTTTTAAGTTTATTACATCATTTTGATTTAAGAAAATAATTCAATATTTTTTTTATCTTTTTCTTTAATACTTTACACCTAGAATTTGTAATTACTCTATTAAATAAATAAAATAATATACTTTTGAAAAGGAGTCTTCTTTCAACTATTGTATTTACTTCTCGTATTCTTATTTTTTTTCAACCAATTCCGTAATTTGACTTTAAAATTGTTGTCTCATTAAATGGATATCACCATATACCTCATTTGTATCAGATTAAGTAGAATTACAACAACTTTTTAACTTTTAAAAATCCATAGATTATTTAGATAATTCTCTGTTTTTGGTTGAAGATATCTACAATTTATACTGTTAATTTTCCTAGATTAGATTGTAATTAATTTTTTTGATTTTCTCAAATTCTTCGATTAAATTTTTCTCCTATTCCTACGATTAATTAAATATTAAGGATATCTTTCTTTATAGTGATTTATTTTCTTCTGAAGCCTATGTTTTTTATTCTTTATACTATTCAATTTGATCTGTTAATTCTTTAATCATATCATCTTACTATTCTAATGCTATGTCAATTTATTCTCTTTATCTTGATAATAATAAGGTGACAATCTCACGAATTTATGTTGCCAAATCATTTTCCATTTCCAGAATACTTTACTCATTTTCTAATGAACATTCCTTTAGAATGTTTTTTAATTCCTGTTTCCCAGCTAAGCAAAGTTAACATTTTGTATTGACTTCGAAAACACTAGATCTTTTAATTTCTTTCATTTTGATTTCAGATAGCATATTTTAATCTTGTTATTCATTTTTTATTAGAGTTGTTAGATTTGATATTTACAATTCTTGATTTTCTATAGTTTTTTCTTTGCTATGAAGAATTTTATACATTTTTTCGATTTCTTGCTATAAAGTTTGATCTTATGATTATAGTTAGGCTATTTCATTTTTTAATTCACTTATTATTTAATCTTTTTATTTGATAGTATTCTATAAAGAATCAATTTTTTTGGATTCTGATGATTCATTTTTGGTAGTCAATACATCAATGTTTGAGAAATTTTTTGACTTTTATTCAATCTCAATGAACTTATGCGAGAAATTATCATCATTTACTTTGGCTTATTGCTTAAAATTCAATGAGTTTTCATTAGAAAATTCAATACTAATACCAGCTACTTAAGGGAAAATATTTTTGCCATTTCCAGGAGCAACATTGTATTTGGACCAATCAATTAATTTATTGATTTTCTTTGGAGTCATTGATTCCATAATTGAATTGGAAGCTTGCATTTAAGGTTGAACATCTTCTTGTTTTGCTTTTGTTGCAAATTTGAATGATTATTTATTGGGTGTTCCATCCGATATATCGCTATAAGAAGTGATTGTAATATCAGGGTTCTAGGATTATTGAGGTTAATTGGATTTTTGGAATAACAATTTATCCAAGTCTGTATTGGTATTCATATTGAATGTTGAGAGAGGGAAAATTCAAAATTATAATTAATGTTTATTTGAGTAATTCATTTTCTTCTTTATTTTAAGGAGGACACTCTTTTATGAAGCATTTAATCTGTAGAGACATTGGATAATAACTGATGGTAATCTAGATCTTTTTATCCATTAGGCAAGGTATTTTGTCTATCACCAAAGAAATTATTTTGAGAAATGATTCTCTTCAATCCTTAAACTTTGGATTGAGCTGGACTTTGAATAGTACTGACTTATTAAACATTGGATATAGAGGATTACCTAAAGTTAAATTGAATTTTACTAAGATTTAATTCGTTTTTGAAGAGATTAAAATTATTCTGGAGTGAGTTTCTATTATTTGTTATTGTGAGTTTAAGGAGATTCTGGTTTAGATGGAAGTTCTTTTGGTTCTGTACTTTTTCTTTGTGATTTAAATTTAGTATTGAGTGCCAATTATTATTAAGCGATCATCATGAAATGTTATTTGAATATTTTTGTTTGTTCCTATTTCATTTATTTCTGTTCCTAAGAGTCAAAGTAAAATGCTTTAAATATTCTAATTTCTTATTGTAAGCCAGTCTTGCCTAATAACTTTTCTCTAGTTTCTAACTCTCCTTTCATCAAATCATTCGAATCGTAATTAAATTTGAATTGATTTGGCTTAAATGGTGGAGGTACTTGTTTTTATAACATTGCAACAAGATCCACATCCTTAAACCAAGAATGAGTCAGTAATTCTGTTAATCCCTTATTTGCTCCCAATCTCTCTGAGGGTTATTTGCATAATAAACCTTGTAATAGATTCTATTTAAAAACTGAATTTACCTTAATGTCAGATGATAAATTTAATTTCTCAGGGAAGGTCAATTCTTCATTAAGTATTGATTCATAGATCTCATCAGTATCTCTAGAATAATATGGAGGCAATCCAGTGACTAATTCATATAACAATGCTCCTAGACAATAATGATCCACTTAAACATTATGTCCTACTTTCAACAACATTTCAGGAGCCATATATTCAGGTGAACCACAAAAACTGTATGCATAATCATCTTCAGTCATATTAGGTTTGGACAATCCAAAATCTGCTATTCTAATATGACCATCTAAATCTATCAAAATGTTCTCTGGTTTGATATCTCTATACACTACGGATAATGAATGCAGATAGAACATAGCTAAACAAATCTCAGTAAAGTAAAATCTTGCTTAATCTTCTGTCATTCTTTTTACTTGTCTTAATTACCAAAACAACTCTCCTCCACTACAAAATTCTAAGACAAATACTATAAAATTCTTAGATTCAAATGCGCATTCTAATTTAATAATAAAAGGATGATCAAGTACTGTCATAATATCTCTTTCATTTTAAACAATGCCTATACAATTTATGCTAATCATACCTTATTTCTTATGTTGCAAAATGAATTCCTTATCTATTAGTTTCATCGCATAGAATCTCCCATTAGATTTCTTCTTCACCATGTAGACTCTTGAAAATCCACCCACTCCAATACATTTCACAAAAATGAAGTCTTTTAATGTTATCTTACTCTATTATGGAGTCCCATAAAATGGTTATAAATTCAAAGTTTATCCACTAAAGATCTCTAAACTTTTATTAGGTTATTGTAAATAATAATCGACTGGAAGGTTCTTATCGACAGTCTGAAATGAAACTATCTCCAGATCTGAAAATTCATTCCCAGTACCACATGTTACTTTTCTCTCATCTGGTTAAGAGCCTGTAGAGGAATATTAATGTATTGAATGCTTTTTTACTTCCTGTTTCAAAAATTCTTCTAAATACCCTGTAGTTTTTGATGATTCAATGTTAAATTTAATTTATTGGTTCTCATGATTTACTATTATTGTAAGGCCTGTATTAACAAAGCTTAATTTGCTAGATGTTTATGATTTTTATGGTTGACTTGTACCAGAATTAATTCGTTTACTTTCCTTTTATTAACTCATCACATCTGACATGTTTGCTTTTTTATTACCTGATGACTATTTATGACTTGTCATCAATTTTAGTAACTCTTGCTAATACTATTTTATGTTATTCCCTTTTTTTTATCCCATGCTCTAATTTGTTTTTTAATTCGGACTTAAAGATTGTCCAATTAATCCATTAGGATTAAATGATTGGCTTAACTGTTTAGAAGATTTTGTAGTAGATCTAATTATTATTAAATACTTACGTTTTTAATATACTCTATGATACTATCTCATGTAATTTCTTCTATTTTGAGAGCATAATCAAATTTAAATATATATATTATAATATATATAATACTATTCACAATTTACCCATCACTGATTGTAAAATCTCCATTCCATGTAAATCCCTTAATTTTTGCAAATTACTTTAATCCTTCGTTAGTTTTGCCAAAAGAATAGCTGAATTTTTTCTAGAATTTCCAGTTTTATCTTTTACAAAACTCAACAATCTAGGAATGGTTTCGTTGAAAAATGAACAAGCATTAACCTCTCCATTAATTGGAGATAATAAATCAATTATCTATCCAATTACGTTGCAACAATTACAATAGTTTATCTCATTATCACAGTGCAATTGTAATTTTAATTCTTCCAGCAATTCAAATAGCTTTATTTACTTTGATTTTAATTGATTAATAACTGCAGGAGATTTTCCTGATAGCCATTGAAGTAAACATCGAATTGATGAATTGCTATATTTTTTTATAAATTTTGTGATTATAAAAATGTTGTCTTCATAATTGACTTTGGTCAATACAGTTAAGACTCTGTCTATAATTAATCCATCTGGTTATGACTCTAAATACTCGATTAAAGTTGGAATTAAATTTGGGATTTTACTTACATATTCAGTTTGCATTTAATTAATTTGAAATGTTAAATTAACCAAAATAGCAATTCCATTTTCTTTTAAAGAATTGTAATCATTATCCTTAAATTAGATAGCTTTGATAAATTTGAAATAAGACTGAAAAAAACTTAAATTTAACTCTTTTGATAAGAAATACAACCTAAATTTATCCTCAGTCAACAAATTGGACAATAGATTACATAGCTAATTCATCATTCTAAGGTTTGATTATTTAATTTCTACTTTTTCAAATAGCTCAATAACTATAGCAATGATTTCATTTCTATTTTAAAAAAGTATATTTTTAAAGGGTGTATTCTACCCATAACACAAATTACTGCAAAAACTTAAAAATGTAGCAACCATATCCCTTTCAGTCTTATACAAAGAAAGAATTCTATGAAATAATTCAGGGTATAGTTTGGTTTTTATTACATCATGCTATTGTATAATAGATCTGGGTTTTTCCTCGCCCATCAAATTTAAAACATCGAGATAATCTCCTATTGTATCATATATAGCAGATTAGGTTTTAGTGCCTACCTGAATCAACAAAAATCGAATTTTTTCATAAATAACTTCAATTCCATTATATTAAATTAGTAATTATTCTTAATATAACAGACTTTTTTCTTGATAGATTTATAATATCAATGCAGGTAAACTTGCCAAAATCTAATGATCATAAGAATTAATACATTTTATAAATCGTGTAATTTTTCATCATTTTTAGATATTATTGTTAAAAGTTGTTTCAACCCATTTTTCTCATAAAAGTAGGCAGTGGCTTCACTTGAATCAACTTTTAACACCTTAAATAATGATAAAAGTTCGATATCTTCTTCTCCAACAAACTTATCAATTAATTATTTGTATGTAAGATTTTCTTCAATAACTGTATTTTTATCTTTAAATTTATGTAAATCATTAGCATTTTGTTGTTAATCTTAATTATTTTATATTGGCTCTTCTAAATCCTTCTCATTACTTTCATTCTGTTTCAGTCTTTCATAATGATCAATTTTGGCTTCTATTTCCTTTTTAAGGTTTTAAACCCACTTATCATCTGGTATAAGCTCTAAAGCTTGATTAATATCGTTAAGTGCTTCGAATAAGCAATCTCTATTATAATATGCCAATGCTCTCCGTGCAAATGCTTTGCAGCAAGTCTCTCTGCTCTAAGTAAACCCATTCTCGAAGCACTCAGCATACTGTATGACCTTTGTACAATCATTGATAGCCTTCTTATTTTTATTTGATTTTATATATGTAATTGCTCTATTCAACCATAAAGTCTAATTATCTTTTACTAGTTCTAGTGCTTAAGAATAGTTCCAAGCTGCTTAATCAAAATCTCCTTTACTGTAATACTCGTTTCCTTTTTTTTTCAATACTTCTGCTTTCTTCATGTCCTCTTCCTTTCTTTTGTTTCTTTCCTCCATATCTAATTAAAGCGCCTTGAAATTTGGATCATCTTTTGGTACGATAGGCTCAGATTCTATTTCTTCCTCTGAGCTAGTATAATACTCCCATTTTCTATGTGTAAATGTACTCTTTTTCCATAAAATTTTCTCTGTTTTCTCCATAAGTTCAAATTTCTGTTTTTTTTATTGCTTTCTACTCTTGTCTTCTTTATATTTTTCAACCTTTTCTAATAATTAATTGAAGCGTTCTATATTAATCATTGATTTTACATTCCTAGGTCAAAGTATCTCTTTTACACCAATAACATTTATCTGTCTATTTAACGTACTCTAAATAACAATATTTGCAAAAACTAGCATAATCTTTATTTTATCCTTTTCCTTTCCTGCCTTTTTGCTCTTCTTCCTCTTTCTACAACTATAACTATCTGCGAGCTTCTTCTTTTTTTTTTTCTTAATCCATTCGTTTTTGTCTTATCCTCGTTATTTCTTCATCGTCATCCTTAACATTTGGCTTTGAATTACAATAACCAATACCTAGTCGCTCGACAATTTTTTTATCTTCTCATGAACCAATTCTACTTCTGCAAGCCATGCTTCCATTTCTTCAGGATCTAATTGATTCTCGAACATAGGTTGTTACATTTTGTATTATGTATTTAATTTTACTTATAAACTACATATATAAAAACCAAAAATTCATCAATTATAAATAAATTGTTGTTCTTAATCATTAGTTTATGAAAAGAAATAATTAGATAATCGTTTTCCAAATTATATGAAAATCAAAAATATAAATGTTGATGATTAATTCAGGATTTTAAACACTTATATGAATGCTTGGTTCACTTTTTAATATGATTATTTTAGAATATGAATTATTAGCAAGTTAAAGGAATCAACAACACCCTTCTACAAAAAATAATATTTAACCAAGTCATAAATAATTGAAATCTTTTAAATTATGTATTTTTCTAAAATATTCTATAAATAATATTATATTTTATTGAATAAATGATGTTTAGTAGACTCATGCTAGTTATGCAGCATTAACTTTATTGCAAGTATCTTCTAATAAAGCTAAGAGTGTTTCTTCAGTTGATTCTCTAGATAATGATAATAAAAAGAATTTTAATAATAATATTATATTTTATTGAATAAATGATGTTTAATAGACTCATGCTAGTTATGCAGCATTAACTTTATTGCAAGTATCTTCTAATAAAGCTAAGAGTGTTTCTTCAGTTGATTCTCTAGATAATGATAATAAAAAGAATTTTAATAATAATATTATATTTTATTGAATAAATGATGTTTAATAGACTCATGCTAGTTATGCAGCATTAACTTTATTGCAAGTATCTTCTAATAAAGCTAAGAGTGTTTCTTCAGTTGATTCTCTAGATAATGATAATAAAAAGAATTTTAATAATAATATTATATTTTATTGAATAAATGATGTTTAATAGACTCATGCTAGTTATGCAGCATTAACTTTATTGCAAGTATCTTCTAATAAAGCTAAGAGTGTTTCTTCAGTTGATTCTCTAGATAATGATAATAAAAAGAATTTTAATAATAATATTATATTTTATTGAATAAATGATGTTTAATAGACTCATGCTAGTTATGCAGCATTAACTTTATTGCAAGTATCTTCTAATAAAGCTAAGAGTGTTTCTTCAGTTGATTCTCTAGATAATGATAATAAAAAGAATTTTAATAATAATATTATATTTTATTGAATAAATGATGTTTAATAGACTCATGCTAGTTATGCAGCATTAACTTTATTGCAAGTATCTTCTAATAAAGCTAAGAGTGTTTCTTCAGTTGATTCTCTAGATAATGATAATAAAAAGAATTTTAATAATAATATTATATTTTATTGAATAAATGATGTTTAATAGACTCATGCTAGTTATGCAGCATTAACTTTATTGCAAGTATCTTCTAATAAAGCTAAGAGTGTTTCTTCAGTTGATTCTCTAGAGAATAATAATAAGAAATAAAAACCTTTATTTTTTTTCATTATCTACTTCAGTTTTAATTCTATTGACAACATCTTTTAACATATCAAATATTGCTTATTCTGATTCTTATCTATTTACTTTCTCTTAAACCAATAATTAGTTTAATTTGCTTAATTCTTCATTCATTTTTCTAGATATATTAGAATCCATTTCTTCTCTTTCTGCTACTTCTGTCTTTATAGCTTCATGTAATCTTGGTAAATCTGTTTCTAAACATTAATTCAATCTTTCTATATTCTCATTTCTTGTTCTACTTTCTGTACTCAATTCACTCCTTATTAATCCTGTCTTTTCTTCAATAAATCTTATTATCTTTTATTCTCCATCTTTTCTTGTTGATGTCAATCCTTCAACTGCCTAATTGAATGAATTCTCTAAATCTATATATTCCTTTTGTTTCTATTCAAAATGTTATTCTCTCTATAATTTTGTTTAATCCAACACTTTCTATAATTTCAATACACTATCTTTAATCAAAGCTACTCTTTAACTCAATTATTCATTCAATTCATTCAATCCAGATTCCAATTAATCTAATCTTGTCTCTGATTCCTCTATTCTTTTAGTCTATATTAATATTTATTATTTCATTACTCTCTCTCCTTCTATTGTTAAATCCATTTAACTTAATTAAGAACTTATTTTTGCTACTCTCTCTCTTGATGGTGAATAATCTAATCTATTCTACTATACATTACTTCTATTATTTGACATATCTAACTGATTATTTGAATTAAAAGATAATATTAATATAAATAAATTTATTGTTAATTTATTTGCTAAAATATCATTCTTAATGAGTATTTTTCAAAATTCATGATTAAATAGAAAACAGCTTAATTTACGTCACTCAAATGGAATGGATCCCTCATTTTTTCGTAAATCTAATGCTCGTTCTAATTAGCTAAAGTTTGTTAAGGTATTATTAAGATTTTTAATTGTTACGTTATGAGTAGTTATTTTAAGATTATATAAGTTCGAACTTTGTTAAAATATAATTTAATTAGTAATATATAAATCATTCATATTTAGAGTAACTTCTATATTTAAAGCTTTATTTTCCTTTTAATCCTGTTTTTGTAATGAAATTTATTTTAGTTGTATCAAATCTAAATTATTATTCCTTTGGCCTTCGATTTGGTTGCTTGTAGATTGTTTATTAGTTTTTTGGTGAAGATTTATTACTTTGTACATTATTAGAAGTTTTTTTTTACAAAATATGTTTATCTTATTGTTTAAGATTAATATCTCTTTCTTAAAATTCTCTTTTTGAATTTTGCCTATCAGATTATAATTACAGATTTCTCTGTGGTCTTTCTGAATAATTAAAATCAAGACGATTTCTTTAGACGATAACTGTTTTATTCAGAGGAGAGGCCTATTATTTTTTTGGGTTAGGTTTTGTGGACGATAAGTATGAAGGAGGTTTTAGACAAGCCTTCATCAATTCTTTATGAGTTTTAGGTGGAGTATTATTAGGCTAAGTATTGCTTGGAACGCTGGATTATCTTGGAACTGTCTTTTCATAGAAATCGTTAAAGAATTTTCCCTTTTTTCTGGTTCCATCTGAATAAATTAACTCACCTTCTCCATGTTTTTTGTCATTAACATAGTATCCTTTGTAAGAGTATGTTGAACATCTATATTCTCCATAACCAGTTTTAAGACCATTTTAAAATTTTCCATGAAAATAAGCACCACTAGAATAAAAGTATTCTCCAACTCCTTCAGGCTTTCCATTTTAATACATTCCTACATATCTATCTCCATTTGCAAATAGTTCTTCTCCATAACCATGCTTCAAACTATCTTTAAACTCTCCTTTATATTGATCTCCATTAATCCATTTGTGTTAACCTTTACCATTAGGTTTACCATCAACCCATTATCCAGCATACATATCACCCTTTAAACCCATCCAAGTTCCGCATCCATGTTTATTACCGTTGAACCATTCTCCTTCATAATATTCGCCATTAGCCCATGTAAACTTTCCTTGGCCTTCTGGTTTGCCATTAACATAAAGTCCTTTATAACTCGATTTAGATGGAAAAACTTCCCAACCTTGACCATGTTTACGATTATTATTGAATTCTCCTTCATAAACATGCTCCTCCTCCATTAATAATACTCCTTTTCCATGTTTAAGACCATTGAATACTTATCCAAAATAGATTTTATTCTTTGAAGATATTATACTAAAATTCGGCAGCTTCTTTAATTCTTCAAATGAATATCCCTTAGTATTATTCTAATAATTTTGTATTCTTAATATTATCAGATTATCGATCATTTAATTAATTTATATTAAAATTAACAAAAAATTTCATTAATAATTAATTTGATTTTCAAATGAGTGATGAAGAATCAGAAGATGAAAACAGATCTAAGTTCAAGCTATCCAAGACCCATCAATTAATTAATTAACTTGAACATAAGCTTTCTATTCTTGACTAAAATAATGCCCCTAATCTCTATCCTAATTCTAGAGATTCTCATCTCAAAAGCAAATAAGAATTGGAAAGAGAATTACAAGAATTTGAATAGAGAATGAAAAAACTTAATTAAACTGAAAATTCTTAGTTACACTCTTCATAAGCGAAATCTATTTAAAAGTAGTCACCATAAAAGTTGAACCTTTCTAATCCCATTTTACAATTATTAACTCAAAAGTTAGAGAATTTCGATGATGATAAGAATACGATGCTATCGTCAAAATTAGATCACCTTAATAGAGAATAATAAATACTTGAATAAGAATAAATGAACTTGCTAAGGGAATAATAATAAGCAAAATTTGAATTAGAGTCATTATTAAGAACTTTGGAGATTGAAGAATAACGTAGATTGAATGAATAAAAGATATAAATTCTTAAAGAATAAGAGGAAAAACTACTTGATATCTAAGAACAAAGTGAAAAGCTTATATAAGAAGAGGAAGAAAAAAAGACTAACTTTTTATTAGAATTGTAATAATTATCATTTGAAAAAAATTAACTATAAACACAATTATAAGTAGATATTCATTATATTCTATCTAGAACTTATCTAGGGAGTAAGAAATGCTCGCTAGCAATAGAGATGAAGTGTCAAACTAATTAAATACATTAATGTAGTTGCATAATTAAATACTTTAAAATGATTTAAAAAAAAAAATAGTACACCTTGAAGAAGAGCCAGATCCATCTCCTCTCTAAAATTTATATCAAATCAATTAATAAATATAGGAATCAATGAACTAATAATTATCTCTAATTAGATAAGAATTGAACGAATAAAAATAAATTAATTTAGATTTATTACAGCTTTTAAATGGAGAATAGCAATAATAATAAACATAAAGATAAATGAATTCAACAGAAATATAATTAGAATAGTAATAATATTAATAATAATAATCTAACTCTTAACTATAATTTCAAATGTGTGTGAATAAACCTAATTATAACTAAAATGAAGATTTGGAGAGCGAGGAAAGTATTGTAATGATGTAAAAATACAATAATAATCAAAATGCTAATATCTAAATTTAAAGAGATTTTAATTAACTTTTTGAGAAGCACAAAAAATAGTAATTTTTGTTATTAAATAGATAATTCAAACCTAAATAAAAGATTCATTTGAAATAAACTAGGGCAACTGCAGAAAAAAGAAGAAGATCAATTGATCTCACTCAATCTAAATCAAAATCTAAGTCGAAAGAAAGAGAGAGTAACCTTGTGAAGGATAAAGAAAAAAGAAAAACTCCCTTATCATTTGAATAGACATATAAAAGAAATATCCAAGAATAATTAAAAAAACTAAATTTCATTGTGGAAAAATCTTTGAATAATAAGTGATAAGTTAATAATCTTGTGTTTAGGTAGTATTGCACATATACTGATTATAATTTTCATCTAATAAAGTATTCCACTCTCTGTATCTTTCTAAATAAAATAGTAAATATTATAAAAAATATTTGGCATTATAAAAAGCAATGAATTGCTGATTCTTTACAAAGAAATTGTTAAAACAAGCGCATAAGCACGAGTTATTTGATAAAAATAATTATTTGCTCTCTCAGTAACTTTATTAGCTGATAACTCTTGGATTGATATATAATAACTTTTACATTCATAAACCNGAAAGGTTCAACTTTTATGGTGACTACTTTTAAATAGATTTCGCTTATGAAGAGTGTAACTAAGAATTTTCAGTTTAATTAAGTTTTTTCATTCTCTATTCAAATTCTTGTAATTCTCTTTCCAATTCTTATTTGCTTTTGAGATGAGAATCTCTAGAATTAGGATAGAGATTAGGGGCATTATTTTAGTCAAGAATAGAAAGCTTATGTTCAAGTTAATTAATTAATTGATGGGTCTTGGATAGCTTGAACTTAGATCTGTTTTCATCTTCTGATTCTTCATCACTCATTTGAAAATCAAATTAATTATTAATGAAATTTTTTGTTAATTTTAATATAAATTAATTAAATGATCGATAATCTGATAATATTAAGAATACAAAATTATTAGAATAATACTAAGGGATATTCATTTGAAGAATTAAAGAAGCTGCCGAATTTTAGTATAATATCTTCAAAGAATAAAATCTATTTTGGATAAGTATTCAATGGTCTTAAACATGGAAAAGGAGTATTATTAATGGAGGAGGAGCATGTTTATGAAGGAGAATTCAATAATAATCGTAAACATGGTCAAGGTTGGGAAGTTTTTCCATCTAAATCGAGTTATAAAGGACTTTATGTTAATGGCAAACCAGAAGGCCAAGGAAAGTTTACATGGGCTAATGGCGAATATTATGAAGGAGAATGGTTCAACGGTAATAAACATGGATGCGGAACTTGGATGGGTTTAAAGGGTGATATGTATGCTGGATAATGGGTTGATGGTAAACCTAATGGTAAAGGTTAACACAAATGGATTAATGGAGATCAATATAAAGGAGAGTTTAAAGATAGTTTGAAGCATGGTTATGGAGAAGAACTATTTGCAAATGGAGATAGATATGTAGGAATGTATTAAAATGGAAAGCCTGAAGGAGTTGGAGAATACTTTTATTCTAGTGGTGCTTATTTTCATGGAAAATTTTAAAATGGTCTTAAAACTGGTTATGGAGAATATAGATGTTCAACATACTCTTACAAAGGATACTATGTTAATGACAAAAAACATGGAGAAGGTGAGTTAATTTATTCAGATGGAACCAGAAAAAAGGGAAAATTCTTTAACGATTTCTATGAAAAGACAGTTCCAAGATAATCCAGCGTTCCAAGCAATACTTAGCCTAATAATACTCCACCTAAAACTCATAAAGAATTGATGAAGGCTTGTCTAAAACCTCCTTCATACTTATCGTCCACAAAACCTAACCCAAAAAAATAATAGGCCTCTCCTCTGAATAAAACAGTTATCGTCTAAAGAAATCGTCTTGATTTTAATTATTCAGAAAGACCACAGAGAAATCTGTAATTATAATCTGATAGGCAAAATTCAAAAAGAGAATTTTAAGAAAGAGATATTAATCTTAAACAATAAGATAAACATATTTTGTAAAAAAAAACTTCTAATAATGTACAAAGTAATAAATCTTCACCAAAAAACTAATAAACAATCTACAAGCAACCAAATCGAAGGCCAAAGGAATAATAATTTAGATTTGATACAACTAAAATAAATTTCATTACAAAAACAGGATTAAAAGGAAAATAAAGCTTTAAATATAGAAGTTACTCTAAATATGAATGATTTATATATTACTAATTAAATTATATTTTAACAAAGTTCGAACTTATATAATCTTAAAATAACTACTCATAACGTAACAATTAAAAATCTTAATAATACCTTAACAAACTTTAGCTAATTAGAACGAGCATTAGATTTACGAAAAAATGAGGGATCCATTCCATTTGAGTGACGTAAATTAAGCTGTTTTCTATTTAATCATGAATTTTGAAAAATACTCATTAAGAATGATATTTTAGCAAATAAATTAACAATAAATTTATTTATATTAATATTATCTTTTAATTCAAATAATCAGTTAGATATGTCAAATAATAGAAGTAATGTATAGTAGAATAGATTAGATTATTCACCATCAAGAGAGAGAGTAGCAAAAATAAGTTCTTAATTAAGTTAAATGGATTTAACAATAGAAGGAGAGAGAGTAATGAAATAATAAATATTAATATAGACTAAAAGAATAGAGGAATCAGAGACAAGATTAGATTAATTGGAATCTGGATTGAATGAATTGAATGAATAATTGAGTTAAAGAGTAGCTTTGATTAAAGATAGTGTATTGAAATTATAGAAAGTGTTGGATTAAACAAAATTATAGAGAGAATAACATTTTGAATAGAAACAAAAGGAATATATAGATTTAGAGAATTCATTCAATTAGGCAGTTGAAGGATTGACATCAACAAGAAAAGATGGAGAATAAAAGATAATAAGATTTATTGAAGAAAAGACAGGATTAATAAGGAGTGAATTGAGTACAGAAAGTAGAACAAGAAATGAGAATATAGAAAGATTGAATTAATGTTTAGAAACAGATTTACCAAGATTACATGAAGCTATAAAGACAGAAGTAGCAGAAAGAGAAGAAATGGATTCTAATATATCTAGAAAAATGAATGAAGAATTAAGCAAATTAAATTAATTATTGGTTTAAGAGAAAGTAAATAGATAAGAATCAGAATAAGCAATATTTGATATGTTAAAAGATGTTGTCAATAGAATTAAAACTGAAGTAGATAATGAAAAAAAATAAAGGTTTTTATTTCTTATTATTATTCTCTAGAGAATCAACTGAAGAAACACTCTTAGCTTTATTAGAAGATACTTGCAATAAAGTTAATGCTGCATAACTAGCATGAGTCTATTAAACATCATTTATTCAATAAAATATAATATTATTATTAAAATTCTTTTTATTATCATTATCTAGAGAATCAACTGAAGAAACACTCTTAGCTTTATTAGAAGATACTTGCAATAAAGTTAATGCTGCATAACTAGCATGAGTCTATTAAACATCATTTATTCAATAAAATATAATATTATTATTAAAATTCTTTTTATTATCATTATCTAGAGAATCAACTGAAGAAACACTCTTAGCTTTATTAGAAGATACTTGCAATAAAGTTAATGCTGCATAACTAGCATGAGTCTATTAAACATCATTTATTCAATAAAATATAATATTATTATTAAAATTCTTTTTATTATCATTATCTAGAGAATCAACTGAAGAAACACTCTTAGCTTTATTAGAAGATACTTGCAATAAAGTTAATGCTGCATAACTAGCATGAGTCTATTAAACATCATTTATTCAATAAAATATAATATTATTATTAAAATTCTTTTTATTATCATTATCTAGAGAATCAACTGAAGAAACACTCTTAGCTTTATTAGAAGATACTTGCAATAAAGTTAATGCTGCATAACTAGCATGAGTCTATTAAACATCATTTATTCAATAAAATATAATATTATTATTAAAATTCTTTTTATTATCATTATCTAGAGAATCAACTGAAGAAACACTCTTAGCTTTATTAGAAGATACTTGCAATAAAGTTAATGCTGCATAACTAGCATGAGTCTATTAAACATCATTTATTCAATAAAATATAATATTATTATTAAAATTCTTTTTATTATCATTATCTAGAGAATCAACTGAAGAAACACTCTTAGCTTTATTAGAAGATACTTGCAATAAAGTTAATGCTGCATAACTAGCATGAGTCTATTAAACATCATTTATTCAATAAAATATAATATTATTATTAAAATTCTTTTTATTATCATTATCTAGAGAATCAACTGAAGAAACACTCTTAGCTTTATTAGAAGATACTTGCAATAAAGTTAATGCTGCATAACTAGCATGAGTCTATTAAACATCATTTATTCAATAAAATATAATATTATTATTAAAATTCTTTTTATTATCATTATCTAGAGAATCAACTGAAGAAACACTCTTAGCTTTATTAGAAGATACTTGCAATAAAGTTAATGCTGCATAACTAGCATGAGTCTATTAAACATCATTTATTCAATAAAATATAATATTATTATTAAAATTCTTTTTATTATCATTATCTAGAGAATCAACTGAAGAAACACTCTTAGCTTTATTAGAAGATACTTGCAATAAAGTTAATGCTGCATAACTAGCATGAGTCTATTAAACATCATTTATTCAATAAAATATAATATTATTATTAAAATTCTTTTTATTATCATTATCTAGAGAATCAACTGAAGAAACACTCTTAGCTTTATTAGAAGATACTTGCAATAAAGTTAATGCTGCATAACTAGCATGAGTCTATTAAACATCATTTATTCAATAAAATATAATATTATTATTAAAATTCTTTTTATTATCATTATCTAGAGAATCAACTGAAGAAACACTCTTAGCTTTATTAGAAGATACTTGCAATAAAGTTAATGCTGCATAACTAGCATGAGTCTATTAAACATCATTTATTCAATAAAATATAATATTATTATTAAAATTCTTTTTATTATCATTATCTAGAGAATCAACTGAAGAAACACTCTTAGCTTTATTAGAAGATACTTGCAATAAAGTTAATGCTGCATAACTAGCATGAGTCTATTAAACATCATTTATTCAATAAAATATAATATTATTATTAAAATTCTTTTTATTATCATTATCTAGAGAATCAACTGAAGAAACACTCTTAGCTTTATTAGAAGATACTTGCAATAAAGTTAATGCTGCATAACTAGCATGAGTCTATTAAACATCATTTATTCAATAAAATATAATATTATTATTAAAATTCTTTTTATTATCATTATCTAGAGAATCAACTGAAGAAACACTCTTAGCTTTATTAGAAGATACTTGCAATAAAGTTAATGCTGCATAACTAGCATGAGTCTATTAAACATCATTTATTCAATAAAATATAATATTATTATTAAAATTCTTTTTATTATCATCATAATATACAATATAAAATCAATAATTTTATATTTAGAAACATCTATATTGTTGTTTGGAAAATGATTAAAATTTTTTTAATTACTTTCAGTTACAGCGTAAAAAGTGAATATGCTAGCCATTTAACTTGACTTAAAAGAATTAGAACTTCTATTATTTAGCACATTATTGAACTTAACAGATTAAAATTATTTAGTGATTTAAGCCTTCTATTTCACAATTTTATTATGTGAAATGTCTGAATGGAAATTGCATTTATAAAAGCCATAATTTAATATTTCATAATGATTATGGGCCTTTGTATATATGAATTAATAAATAATTTATAATTAGAAATTAATAAAACTATGTAATTGAGCAATGGTAGTTGTGCAATTTAAAGTAGTGTTCTTTATTGGCCGAACTGATTTGGTGATTTCTAAACCTGTGGGTTCAGTGAATTATATCCCATTGGATGCCAGAATTATAAAAATGTATGGATCGTTTCGATCATTCTTTTTATTAGGAGAGAAGTACAATAAACAAATGTTATGAAAATAGAGATGATATTTGGGTTTTTGGTGATAACTCACATGGATAATTGGGTTTGGGAGAAATTTCTGATATACAAAAGAAGCCTTTAAAATTAGAGTGCAATTATAGCCTAATATCTTGTTCGGAGACTTACTCATACGGTTATTAGTAAGATAAAATGTACTACTGGGGTGAAAGCAATTTCTCTTGTTCTTAATTTAAAGGGAAGTGCTTGCGTGCCAAATGGGTTCCAGTGAAATCAGTAACTCAACTAAATGCTTAAAACGAGCGTTTCTATTATATTTCAAATGGAGAGTTGTATGGGTAGGGGTTTACAAGTTTATTAGGAGCAAAACTGAATGTAGTCTCAACAGCAAAACCCATATTAATTATGAACAAGGTTAGGAAGGTGGCTTGTTCAAACACTCACGCGTTGGCTTTGGATGAGAACAATTGGGTTTATTCTTGGGGTAATGGTAAGAATGGAGAATTAGGATTGCAAATGGCTGGTTATTCTTTCCAAACTTTTGTATAATGTCCGACAAGAATCACTTAACTTGAAGATATTTAAGATGTTTAGTGTGGGATCAGTTATAGTTTAGTATTAAACTAAGAAGGAATAGTATATGAGTGGGGTAGTGGATTGAAGAGTATGACGTTTGAGGAAGCTTTAAATATAAAGGAATTGTCAATGCCAAATACTTATTCAAATATTCGTAAGATCGAGGTGGCTTTGAAATAAGCTGCATGTGTAGATCAACTCGGTCGTCTCTATTAATGGAATACTAACAATCCTATTCCATAATATGTAAAGACAGGGTTTCGATGTGAACAATTTATTTGTGGAGATGATATTGTATTGTTCATTGGAAATGAATAAGCTTATAGAGTGTCTGATCATTTTAAATAATAGATAAAGAAGAGAGTTTAAAAGTACAAACAGTATGTAGAATTGAAAAACAACAAGATTAGGAATATGTATTATGATGAGAATAAGAAGACTAAATGCCTTTAGGAAATAAATGCGAAAGTTTTGGATTAATAAGTTAAGTAAATGAAACCTGAAGATTTCTTATATACAAGAATATAAAGAAAGTAGTCCATGTATGTTTAGCAATTGAAGAGAAGAAGCACTTTGTAGGTTTCAGAAGAGTTTCGAGAAGGGCAAAGTTCAATTCATAAAAAGCGATCCAGTACGACTAAAATGGAAATAGGAAAAGAAAAAATGAATATTGTTAAATCAGGGAAAGTCCATGATAAGATGAGGGAATCTGCTAAAGAAGTGAAGACTCTCAAAGAATCATGGGAAGTTTTTCGGAAACTTTCACAAGATTCTGAAAATAGAACTTAATAAAGAACTAAAATACCTTTAAATATTTTGAATACGAAATTATATTAAGCAATTGAAATTGACAAGGTTTCTGATCTCATTTTAGAATCTGAAAGATTGAACCCATTATATATTCCTTATTCTGGGTAAATTGTTAAATCATAACCAATATGTCAAAAAGAATAAAATCTTAAATCATAACCTATCTGTCAAAGAGAATAAAATATTATATCATAACCTGCAAGTTAAAGGGAATCAAGACAAATTGTTAAATCTTAGGTAGTAGCAGAATCGAGAAAAATTGTTAAATCACAACCTACAACTTAGAGAGAATCTGTTGATGACCCTAATCATCATGAATTCATTGATCATCCTGATATCATGAAATATGAATATGTCAAAAGAATTCATAATGGTTACCATGAAAAATTATTAATGGATAATCTAATGACAAAAGAGTAATGCTTTTTGCCGATTAAATGGAAGCGTTTGAAGGATGATACTAAACTCTTTCAAGGAAAATATAAGAAAATGCAAGAAAGATTGCTCAAATAATAAAGAGAGGCCAAAAAATTGATTAAAATTAGTGACTCATGAATATATTAATACATTTAGCTGTTATTATTAAAATTTACTTATGTAAGAATATACAGTCAGAGATTGGCAACACAATTCAAGTACCTAAGAAACTCCTCATATAGAACTAAGTTACGATTTCTACCACTCTGAAATATCTAACTTGAAAGCGCAGGTCAATCAATTTCAATAATACATTTACAAACTGGAAGAGCAATTCAAAGAAAAGAATAAAAGATTATAAGTTTAATTAGATGAATAGATCTTGAATAACAGATAATTGAAATAATAAATATTGACCTATGAATAATAGTTGTAATAAAGCGCATTCAGATAAAAATTGCTATTCTCAGGTTAATTGGAAACCTTAATAAATGAATTAGATTAACTGACGTCATTGATGAATTAAAAAAGTGAAAGGATTGTATAATTAGAATTTGATAATTAAGCATTATTGAATCAGATTTATGAGTTAGAAACATCTATTGAATAATAGTAATTTTAGTATGATCACTTTGATCAACAAAATATTTTCATTTTAAACTAAGTTGATCAATTGAAATAAGAGAAGAATGAATTAATAATCAAGTTGAATGACTCATAAATAATGGTTCAAAAGTTAGCAGTTGAGTTATAATGTAAGTCATCCTAATTATTGGAAAACAATAAATAAAATCAATTGCAAGAATAGATACGAGATGAAATTACAAAGGCCTAGATGACTCATTAAGAGCAATTCATAAAATTGTTATAATAAGAAATTATAGAACTAAAAGAATAGTTAAAGAACAAATGATGAATAAAAACTATACTAGTTTAATAAATAAATAAATAATAAGAGGACAAATTATAATAGATGTATATAATCACATCTTCCAATTATTTATATTTCTTATACTAGTTTTATTTATATTATTTATCTTCTTCTATCTTAATAGAGATCCTTGGTATGAACTGTTTAAGCTTTAATTTTTTTTAATTTAAATTGAAATTAATTATATTATCTAATTTTTGATTATCCTTTTATCAAATGGGTTTTCATCTTTAAAGCAAATTAGGACAAATACATTTTTATACATATTTAAGTAAGTAATTCTTAACTTTTGTATTTAATAGATTAATCATTGTTTTATTAATCATTCATATAAGGTATTTATATATATAAATGAAATATTTTGTCTATAAGGAAGTTTATTTTATTAATCGATGGAAACCATTTGGATTGTTTTGAATCTCATCTTTATCATATTGGATTTGAGATAATAACAATATTATTTTATTAATATTATTAATGTTAAAAATAGCAAAATTATTATCAAAGTCACCATAATAATTGAAACAAACATACTTGCTGAATCATAAGCCATAATTTCATTATGGACAAGTGGATCGATTCTTAGACAGATTATAAATGCCTCTTTACTTTTACTTAATAGGAATAAATGTTGGCGTGTATGCATTATGGCATTTTCCTGCGGTTGACAAGGTAAGTGTTTATTAATTATCGATTAGAATTTTATGTATAAACATTTTACTCTTCATCCAGGATCAATGAGTTTAAGAGAATTGCATACATTCATAACATATTCATTTTCACATTAGAATACATTGCATTTATGTAAAAATTCTAGAAATTTTCAGTATTCAATATGGTGACTTTTTACTTCTTTGGAAGGACAATAGAGGCATATTTCGGATCAAAGAGATTGCTGGCAGTATATTTGGCAGGAGCTCTAGTGGGAGGATTGATGTAATAAAGATAGGCTGGGATATCATTGGGTGCGAGTGCTGCATGCAATGCTTTATTAACATATTATATTTGCAATTTTCCAAGAGAAATAATTTTATTGTTTTTTATTCCAGTGCCAGCATGGGTAGTGGGATTGTTGATTCTATACTAAGGTTGGGCAGGATAAGGTGATGGAAGTGGTATTGGTCATGATGCTCATTTGGGTGGTTGTTTGGCTGGGTTGGCATTTTACTTTGCTACAAGAGGGAAAATATGATAATTTATATAATTTATTAATATATTAAAACGGATCTATGATAGAGGGAAACTTGGGTGAACTAATTTGGGGAAGTGTAGAACTGACATTGAATGTTCTTTTATTGGATAGATTGAGGTTGCCTTAAAAAATGCCAGCTTAGGGAGTATGGAGATTGTCGCTCATTCATGAGTACAATAATTACTCAGACACCAAGGTATGATGGTGTTCCTTAGCTAGGTGAGATATGTAGTAGCCTCACTACTTACCCCAGATATTTATAAATACTTTCGTAATTTCCAAGATCCACTCCAATTTATATATGGGTGCTTCATGTTCTTCGATCTCCTTGTCATCTTAGAGGTTATCACTAATACTGAAACTATCTACGCTGCCACTCTTCTCCTAAGAGTATTGCGCATCATCAATATACTCTATCAAATCCTCAAAGCTGCCATGACTATCAAATTCAAGAAGACCATCAAATACATTCCTCCTCCTGTAACTAAGCCATCTGAAGTATCTCCACCTTAATCCTTAATCACAACCAAGGCCAACTCTCATGAGGAAGAATAAGAAGTAATTAAACAACCAAAAAAACTATCAAATCCATGTCAGTACTAATTCAACATCAGAACATCTAAATCTTCTGTGATAACCATTACTACTAATGAGATTACTTAGTTAGACTCCCTTTTGGATCATCAACTATACTTTGACAAAAGAACCTCGCTCATGATTAAGTTAAATCTTTGTCTAAAGGCATATCATCAAAATAATATAAAAAATTCACCCACATCTGAAATACTACTCAAACAGATAGCCGGCTATTAGGCTGAATTAATGCTCATGCATTAATGATTTAGTTAACCCGTTTTTATATATATATATATTTCATTTTAATATGACTACTTAATACAATTATCTGATTATCTACTGTGTTAAAAAAATAACAAAGATATACAGCCTTATTTGATTTAAAACATCTGAGTAAAGAGGTAGAATCTCATTGATGAATTCCCTGGATTCAGAGGGGATCAAGCTTTTGTAATATTTGATAAACAAATGACATAAATAATTTTATGAACTAGTTTTAATTTGATGATGACATTATGATTAATTAGGATTTTTTAATTATTAATTATAATTAAAATTATATACGTATATCATATACGCATTCTCAATTAATATATTTGTTTATAATTATAATCAAGTGCGCACTTATTTTTAATATATGCGCATTGATTAATTATTAGTAAAATCTATGCGCACTCAAATATTTACAAATAGATAATTGCATGTATTTGGTTAATAATTAATTCATTCAATGAAAGTCTAATCAACCACAACACAACAAGATGATCACTTCTTAATTTCAGATTATGATTACAAGTCAACCAATATTGAAAAGAATGGAGACAAGTACATAGCAAAACCATAGATAACAAATTTCAAATTCAAGACTGACACCAGAATACCAAAGTTAGGTGTTATGCTTGTAGGATGGGGTGGAAATAATGGAACAACACTTACTGGTGGCATATTGGCAAACAAATTCAATATTACATGGAATAGCAAAAGAGGAACTCATCAACCAAATTTTTATGGATCTCTAACATAAAGCAGTGTCATTAAGATTGGTACATGCAATACTGAAGAAGTATTCATTCCATTCAAAGATGTGTTGCCAATGGTTAATCCATGTGATATAGTATTTGGTGGATGGGATATCAGTTCATTGAATTTGGCTGATGCAATGAGCAGAGCCCAAGTTGTAGAATACGATTTGCAATAGAAATTGAGACCATATTTAGAGAAATTGGTCCCATTACCTTCAATCTATTATCCAGATTTCATAGCAGCTAATTAAGGAGATAGAGCAGACAACGTCATTCCAGGTGATAATAAATTAGAGCATCTTAATATAATTAGAAAGAATATCGCAGATTTCAAATAATCAAATAATTTGGATAAAGTAATTCTCTTATGGACAGCCAATACAGAGAGATTTTGTGTTGAAGATCCAAATGTTCATGGAACAGCCGAGAGATTAATGTAGTCTATTGAATCAAGTCATCCAGAAATAAGTGCATCTACTATCTTTGCATGTGCTGCCTGTTTAGAAGGATGTTCATTCATAAATGGATCACCATAAAATACTATTGTTCCAGGAGTTATTGAATTAGCAGAAAAAGCTGGAGTTTTTGTTGCTGGAGATGATTTCAAGACTGGATAAACTAAATTTAAGACTTGCTTAGTTGAATATTTGGTAGGTGCTGGTATCAAACCAAAAGCCATTATTTCTTATAATCATTTGGGAAATAATGATGGAAAAAATTTATCATAAGAGTCTTGTTTCAAAAGCAAGGAAAGAAGCAAGAAGACTTGTGTTGATGACATCTTGGAATCCAATAGAGTGCTATATCCAACAGAGGAAGAATTGAATATTGATCATACTATTGTCATTAAATACTGCCCTGAAACTGGCGATAGCAAGAAGGCTATGGATGAATATATTGCTGAAATCTTCTTGGGAGGAAGATAAACTTTTGCAGTTTACAATGTTTGTGAAGACTCATTGTTGGCTGCTCCGTTGATTATGGATCTATTGTTATTATGCGAATTTTTTGAGAGAATTCAATTCTCCAAAGATGCTTCTGAATACCAAAGATTCGACACAGTCTTGTCCTGGTTGAGTTATTTGATGAAAGCTCCCAAATCTGAGAGTGGAATCACCACTATCAATTCTTTATCAAGACAAAGAGCTATGCTTGAAAATCTAGTTAAAGTCTGTGCAGGGTTAACAATTGATGACAACTTAAGATTGGAGGTTAGATATGGTGCTAGCAGATTTTAATAATGATTTAACTCAGTTTGTTTATGTATTAATTAATATTACAAAATAAATAAATAAAATTCATCTTCATCCAAACTGAAATTCTTAAATGTCTTCAATAAAAAGACACTGTATAGTTGCTCATATACAATCATCTAAAATAATTTATTAAATATTTAGTTTTCATTTATAGGCTGATGATCCTTATATTCTGATTTAGAGGAGAAAACAATTTATTTGAGAACTTCTCCTTCTCAACTTACTTCTTAAGATAGTTTTTGGAAATCTTAAGCATCAAAAATACTTAATATCAATTTATTATATTTCTTCATCTATCAAAAATTGAAAGAATAAATGATGTATAATTAGTCAATAATCAAAGTCATATTTCGTGTTCAAAATTATTGAGATATGATTTGAAATATCTCAAAACAACGCAAAAATCATTGATTAAATATATTAGTTAAAGTATATATAAATTAATAATAAAAATGATAGCTGGTACAAGAGTGAACCCATATTTTTAAAGCAATCGTAGAGGTGGAAGTGCTTTAAAGGGAGGAAGACTAGAAAATAATAGTAGTTTTTAAACTCCAAAAATGGTAATGCAAAACTCTGCTGAAGAGAAATTATAGGTAACTTTAATTTCTTAAAATGTCAGAATAAACAATAAGATGTTAGTCAATTACGATAAAGTCCATCTTTTAAATTGAAAAATACAAGATTTCTGACTCCAGGAAAGCAAGAGGAATTGCGAAAATAATCAAATATCTAAGAAACCTATGCTCGTAAAACTAGAATCACAGTATTGGAGTCATTTTACCATTAACTAGGAACTGATGATGACATATCAGTTTTAAAAAATACTTAACAAGCAAAAAGAAAGTTAATCAATATAACCCCATCTTCTTAAACTGCATACATCTCGAAAAAAACACAAGAACTAGAGGAAGAAAACATAGAGGAGGCTCACTTCCAATTTGTATAAATGTAATAGAAATATAAACAGTGGTTGGAGAACTTTGAAAAGAAGTGTGCAAAGCAATTTTGATTAATATAATTACAACTCTCTATTTAATGAATGCAATAATGAAGTTTTCTCATAGATCCTCTTCATTCAGTCAAGGGGATATTTACAATAGACTTCTGGATATGCATGAGGAATTACAGAAATCTAGTAGGAGTCTAAACAATCTCATCAACTAGAGTTTAAGGCAATACTAGAACCCAAAGGAAGACAATCGTTTTAGTTTCTCTGCTGAATTTCAATAGCAAAACTAACAGTAATAGAAAGAGGAGGAGGAATTGATTATGTTAGAGGAAGTAGATGAGAAGAAATAGATAAATGAAAGAGAATAGATCTTAGAGAATAAAATATAGATCTATGAGTCAGCCTTAATAACCTTGGAGGAAGAGAAGCAAGAGAAAGATGAGGAAATAATGAGATTGAAGAACATGTAAGTACAGAAATTATGGGTAGGTTGAATCAACAAGACAATGTGTAAAACGTTAAGAATGTAGAAGTAAATAAGAAACAAAGTGTGATAAGAGAGCACTTGCAGAGGTTGGATGATCATTTAAACTACTTAGAAGAAAAGAAATAGATGATAGAAAAAATAAAAGAATACGAAGCCAAGTTCAAATAATAAAAAGAAACAATTGATTCTTAAAAATTAGAAATTTCTCGTTTAAAGCATATTAATTAATACTTACATAAATCAATTGATAAATTATAAAAATTATGAAATAGGGGATTGTTTCTGAACTTAATTTATTGATTATAAACTAATAGATATTTTAAAAAAATAAAGTTTCTTCATCATTACATCAAACAACTTAAGATACTTCGGACACAGTGAAAAGTTTGCTTGTTTACTCGACTATAATTTTTCTCTTAATCCTCAACTGATTAAATCAAAGTAGATTCCCATTGCTATTTATTGATATATATATATATATACCTGTAATTAAACATTAATTATGTTTGTTGAATACCATTACTTACCAAACATAAATGATAAGTCGAACGACATCAATCCTATACCTATTGCGGCAAAGATTGGAGAACATCTCAAAGTTTGAAGTGCAAATCTCTTTCCTAAGTAGGCTGCAATAGATAGTCCAGTAGATATAATTCCTACTGAAGACTATATTGGATTGATTCTCACTCCCATTGTTTTTTGTACATTATCAGCATATTATTAAAAGCTATGTTTCTAAATTTCATTCATATTATTATCATTCACCAATTCAAATAACTATATACACCCTTCAACAATAGACACATCTCTTTGCCCCACCATTTAAAAGCTTTGAAATAATGGATTTTTCTATTGCTATGGAAAGATGGATTACAATTTTAATATTAATCCATTCTTTATATCCTCATTTAATTAAATAATCTTTTATTCATATTCAATCATTGTTTACATCGTTTATTTACATGCTGAAATTATAAGAATTTATGGTTCTTCAGATGATAATAAGGATTTGTAATGATCCAAATCCTTTTTGATTTGACTTATAGTATCATTTTTGAATTTTGAAATACAATCGTTATAGCTCTATATTTGATTGTCTATGAATTAATGGACTAATTCTTTCAAAGTTTCATATTATTTTTCCTCTAATTTAATTTATTAAGGACTGACAGCCAATTCTAATAAAATCAACCAATGTATTATCTAAAGGAACTTATCTCCATAAAAAGCCTCACTGATTAATAATTTGATATTAGATTCCAGTTAATTCTAAAACTTCAAATAATCTTGATTTTATAAGAGGTTTGGGTTATTTTTAATTTTCTCATTGCAATACTTTCTACAATCATTCTAAGTCACAAATAACTCAACATCCCTATAATCTAAGAAATAAGATTCCATAAATTTATCAACAGCTTATTAAGATCCGTAATTTAATATTCTATACCTCATAGCTCTTAAGGCTGATATCTTAAATATATTCATTTCACTCCCAATCAATTAACTAATTTCTTTTATGATAAGATCTACATTTTTATCCTCAGATACTTTTCTTTCATCGTATTTATTAAGAATAAAAAATAGTGTTTAGGATTAGAACTTTCGAACGCTCTCCAAAGACTCATTGCTCTCTATTATTTCACGAGAACTAGCCATTATATCCGACTATTTCTAGAATCCTTAAAACTCTTCAATTATTACACTTTTCAAGTAACTACCTTTTTAATTTTTATTTTTAATAATTCCTGAAGATGCTTAAGGTCTATAAATGCTAAGCATCTGATTTTATAATTCTTTATCATTATCAAATGTGGTGTAATTGGTAACCCATACATTTAGACGATGTTAGAGACCAACCTTATCATCAATTTTTTAGAAATGGACACTAAGAGATTACAATTCGTCCTTTTTGAGCCCAGGTCTATCAAAATATATAATAAATAATTATACGTATCAATAAATACTATCCTACTCCTCAAATCAGAAGGGAACTGATTATGAAATAGAGATGGGACTTGGATATTCACAATTTCAGGTTTATTACTTTTTTACATTTCAAATAGAATCTATTGTGCTTGATCCAAGCTATTAATCTACCTTTCATTTATAATAATTTTTTCATTGTATTCGATAAATATCACATTTTAAGTGCATTCCTAATTTCTAGAAGGCAAGATTTGTTGGCCCAAAAGTGAATTGATGAAGGTACTTTTACCTGCAGATGTTGTACCTAAAAAAACAATCTAAAAATCATGAGGATGATATTACATAAACTTTAGTCTCTTTTAGTTATTTTTTTAGTTATTCAATATTTAACCTTATAAGTTAAATGATTTCTAATGGGTATTGTGTTAGTGTAATTCCATCTGATATGATACTTACTTATCTTTCAAATTAGTCGATCTTTTCGACAAATGGGTCAAAGAAGAGAGGTTCATTTTATTGCTGCTTTTGCCTTACAAATAAATTCTTGATGAAATTCATTTAAAATTATTAATCTTTCTGAATTCTATCGAAAAGATGTTAAATTAAAATTTTTTCTACACATTTATGATTTATTATAATAATATCATAGAGCCATTTTCTTTCCAGCAAATCCTGCAATAGTTCCCTTTTTAGCAGCAATATCGTTAGCATCTAAATTTCCGCCTCTTCCTCGGCCTCCTCTTGAGAATCCTCTGCCTCCTCTGTCACCTCCACGGCCTCTTCCTCCGAAGCTTCCTCTGTCGCCTCTTCCACCGAAGCCTCCTCTTCCTCCGAAGCCTCCTCTATCTCCTCTGTTACCACCACCACTTCTTTATGATGAATTGGCAAGATCGACTCTGATAGCTCTACCTTCAACATCAGTTCCTGTCTTTAAGAGTCCCTTTTGAGCTGACTCATTATCGAAGAATTCGACATATCCAAATCCTCTTGACTAAAACATTAATACTATATTCATACCTTTCCTTCAGCATCCTTAGCAATTCTGACTTCCTTAATCTTTCCACAGTCTTCAAAAACTGGATACAAAGAGTCCTCAGTAGCATAGAAACTCATGTTTCCAATGAAGCATGTTGTGCTTTCACCTGATCCTCCTTATTGTCCTCCTTATTAAGGTCTTTGATCTCTTGGCTTTGTCTTCTCAACTGTAATGGTTCTTCCCATGTGCTCTTAACCACTGTATTCAACAGCTGCACTTTATCCTTCCTCGGTGGAGAATCTAACAAAAGCAATTCCCTTGGAGTTTCCATTTGGTCCCTTCAACAAGTTAACACTGTTGATATTTCCACACTCATCGAAGAATTCCTTGATGTCTTATTCGGTGGCATCAAATGAGAGTCCTCTTACGAAAACTTCATGATCTTATTGTCCTTATTAAGCTTATTGAGCTTGCTTTTAAGGTTATTATTTTCCTCTTGGTGGTTAAGGGACATCATCATCTTCATCCTCATCTTCTTATTCAATTTATTGGTTCTTTTATGGAGCCTTAGATTATTAGACTGGTGCCTTCTTGGGGGGAGGAGGAACATCATCTGAATCCTCATCAGAATCCTCTTATTAGGCTTATTGTTTGACTGGAGCCTTGGTTTAAGCAGCTGGTTTAGCAACTGGCTTAGTGGCTACTGGTGCCTTCTTGGGGGGAGGAGGAGCATCATCTGAATCTTCATCTGAATCATCTTATTAGACTTATTGTTTGACTGGGGCCTTGGTTTAAACAGCTGGCTTGGCAACTGGCTTTGTTGCAGCAACTGGTTTCTTGGGAGGAGGAACATCATCTGAATCTTCATCAGAATCTTCTTATTAGACTTATTGTTTGACTGGGGCCTTGGCAGCTGGCTTGGCAACTGGTTTTGTGGCTACTGGTGCCTTCTTGGGGGGAGGGGGGGCATCATCTGAATCTTCATCAGATTCCTATTATTTGACAGGCTTTTTTTAAACCACTGCTCCCTTCTTTGGAGGAGGTGGTACATCATCAGAATCATCATCTTATTGAACAGGCTTCTTTTATGCCTACTTGGCTACATTTTAATTTGTGGTGTTTGGCTTTGTTGCATCAAAACTGCCCTTTTTCACTGATTATACCAACTTAACTGGTTCGTCTTGATCATCTGAATCAACTTATGGAGCCTTAGCAGCTACTTTGGTTGTTCCAACTGGCTTTTGTTATTATTTTTTGGGGGGAGGAGGAACATCGCTCAAATCTTCAGAATCTGAGTCTTGTTTCTTAATTGGAGCACCTTGGTTTGTTTTGACGAGCTTGTTAGCTGCTTATGTGGGTTTTGTGAATTTAGACATTTTTTTAATTTATTTTAATGTGTGGAATAATTAATTAAAAGTTCCTCGGTTATAAACTATAATTTAAATTAAAAATTTCGATCGTTAATTATGGATAATTATCAACCATTGAATGGATTTAATTTATTTAAATCATATTTTTGATTATTCAAAACATTTTCATAAATTCTTTAATATCCTTCATATGATATTAAAATTAATCACGAATAAAATTCATGAATTCAAATTTAATTACATCCACACATACATTAAGAATAATTGGTCTATACATTTGCGCTGTATATATATATTTCAATCAATATTAAATGATTAATTATTAAAAAAATATTTCTTGTCTTACCATTTTTATTATTCACTTGATTTTTTTTTGGTATATATTAATATATTACTATATAATTTAATTAGTTTAAGGGTTGAAAATATAAAATCATCAATTATTTCAGTAATCTAAATATACATGTAAGAAAAAAATTATATGCAATATATTTTATTTATAATTGTTTACTTAATCGAAATTTTCAGTTCCTTGAATGTTAGCATCTGATTAGAAATAGAATACAAATAAAGGATTTAATTTTATTATATCTTAAATTCTATTCTAATAATAATAAAAAATTATTGTTTCATTATTATTATTAATAATGAATAGTTCATTGTTAGAAGAAAGTTAATGCCAAAAAGGAAATTGTCTGATAATATATAAAACATTTGCAGAACTTTTTCATTTTGTAGCAGATAGGTTGCCTAAAACCTCCTTTGATTTTTAGAAAGAATTCAGGGAATANTGGGAGGAGGAACATCATCTGAATCTTCATCAGAATCTTCTTATTAGACTTATTGTTTGACTGGGGCCTTGGCAGCTGGCTTGGCAACTGGTTTTGTGGCTACTGGTGCCTTCTTGGGGGGAGGGGGGGCATCATCTGAATCTTCATCAGATTCCTATTATTTGACAGGCTTTTTTTAAACCACTGCTCCCTTCTTTGGAGGAGGTGGTACATCATCAGAATCATCATCTTATTGAACAGGCTTCTTTTATGCCTACTTGGCTACATTTTAATTTGTGGTGTTTGGCTTTGTTGCATCAAAACTGCCCTTTTTCACTGATTATACCAACTTAACTGGTTCGTCTTGATCATCTGAATCAACTTATGGAGCCTTAGCAGCTACTTTGGTTGTTCCAACTGGCTTTTGTTATTATTTTTTGGGGGGAGGAGGAACATCGCTCAAATCTTCAGAATCTGAGTCTTGTTTCTTAATTGGAGCACCTTGGTTTGTTTTGACGAGCTTGTTAGCTGCTTATGTGGGTTTTGTGAATTTAGACATTTTTTTAATTTATTTTAATGTGTGGAATAATTAATTAAAAGTTCCTCGGTTATAAACTATAATTTAAATTAAAAATTTCGATCGTTAATTATGGATAATTATCAACCATTGAATGGATTTAATTTATTTAAATCATATTTTTGATTATTCAAAACATTTTCATAAATTCTTTAATATCCTTCATATGATATTAAAATTAATCACGAATAAAATTCATGAATTCAAATTTAATTACATCCACACATACATTAAGAATAATTGGTCTATACATTTGCGCTGTATATATATATTTCAATCAATATTAAATGATTAATTATTAAAAAAATATTTCTTGTCTTACCATTTTTATTATTCACTTGATTTTTTTTTGGTATATATTAATATATTACTATATAATTTAATTAGTTTAAGGGTTGAAAATATAAAATCATCAATTATTTCAGTAATCTAAATATACATGTAAGAAAAAAATTATATGCAATATATTTTATTTATAATTGTTTACTTAATCGAAATTTTCAGTTCCTTGAATGTTAGCATCTGATTAGAAATAGAATACAAATAAAGGATTTAATTTTATTATATCTTAAATTCTATTCTAATAATAATAAAAAATTATTGTTTCATTATTATTATTAATAATGAATAGTTCATTGTTAGAAGAAAGTTAATGCCAAAAAGGAAATTGTCTGATAATATATAAAACATTTGCAGAACTTTTTCATTTTGTAGCAGATAGGTTGCCTAAAACCTCCTTTGATTTTTAGAAAGAATTCAGGGAATATGTTGTTAGTCACTAGGGCTAATTTTTTTTAAGGAAAGATATAGAGATTTTCTTAAAAGTATTTGACAAGGCTTAAAGCTTTGAAGTAAAAGAACATCAGATAAATAATTCAAGCCATTCATCATAATTAGAATAATAGAATTTAAAACATCAATAATAAATCAAATATCAAGAGGAACAAATAACTAATTTGAGATAAAATTTAGTTAAAACAATTGCCATAAATAAAGAATTAATGAGAAAAGCTGATTTAGTAAACAACGAATATGCTTAATCGCTCAGAGAGGCAAGTGAAGAAAACTCTCAAAAATCTGATAGGCCTATACAGTAAGATGACACATAATCTTAGGAGAATAGATAAAAACATAAAAGATAGCAAGAATAAACGATAGATAGATTGAATATCCTAAGTTTTGAAATTGAAGAATATAAATCTCATTGTTAATTGGATGTAAATAGGGCTAATCCTAATTTATATTATAGTTTCTAAAAAGCAACTAACTTATATTATAGTTTCTAAGAAGCAATCGTAACATTCGAAGACTATAAAAGAAGCGTGGTACTCTATTGTCAAGATATAGAATTATATTTGTCTTAAGAAAATATTTAAAAATAGTTCATAATTCATCATATAAGTCACTAAATGAAGGCTTCGATAAATATATATTCAATTGTAATATGTGTTTTACGATAGATGACAACTTTTTTCAGATAAATCCTGCGACTAGAAAACTTAGGAAAGCGGTTCATTGAATTAACTTGAATCCTATAAATAATTTGGTTAATATTAATTTAAGATATTTTTTTTTATTGAATAACACTTTAAATTTGATATTAAAAATTCAGAATTAATAAAGAACCAACAAGTTTATCATTATTTTATAAACATCACAAATAAATTTTGATAGTATGGAACAAGAGTTGAAAACTAGTTTAAAATTTATTGAGTAAGTGTAGTTTCACAAACAATTCATGTATTTAAGAGTCTAACTATCAAAATTTATAATGCCTTTAAAATTGTTGTAAACTCTGTCAAGTTATAAGGAAGAAATTGATAGACTTTCAATTTTTGCTACTTCTTTGATATAATTAGATTGAATTAATATTACAATTAATAATTTTTATCTTATTTCGAGATAATAAAAAGTTCTAGTACAAGAATAATATTAAAATAAATATTGTATATCAGCAATATTATATAATTAAATAAATAATTAAAACAATGATGCTCATAGATCCATAGAATAAGCTACTTTAAACCTAGATAATGGATTTGATCATGTAATTTAGTATAGTGACTTTAGGAAAAAGGATCCAAGAATCGTGGTTGCTAAGGATTACAATTACTCCTGCACAAAATTGTAATACAAGGAGGATGGTAAATTGTTTCTATCATTTACTTGTTTTAATTTCAATGAGATATTCAGCATAGCAGGTAACTACATGATTGAGAAATACTATAAGGGTAATTACATATAAATAAAGGATAGATTACACAAAGGAGGCTGTAGATGAAGGATTTCATTTGACGTTTTCATTCGATGCCTAATCAGCCAAAGAGGAACCTAAGATTCCAAAGAATGCAACGGAGGCAGAAAAGGCTGAACTTTAGGAGCTAAAATTGCAGATACGAGCAGAAAATTAGAAATTGTTTGAGAAGGTCACAAAGGATTTCTCATAAATAAGAAGAAACTTCTATGCAGCTGCATTTGAGTAGGCATTCGATCAAATCAATAAAGGGGAAGCATCGTCTCCATTCAAGTATCAAAGTAGAGAGAATGAAGTTGTTTATGCCATTCCTGACAAAGATGCTTTGAACATTTTCTATGAGATTTCATTTTCTGACAATGTTGATAGGACATTGGCAAATCTAATAATCACCGAGATAATCGATGCAAAGAAAAATGTGAAGATGGCCCCTCCTATTTCAAGATCGAATTACCAATCTTCTATATTGAAATCAGCATTCCCAGAAGTGTCGAATATCAAGGTGGATCCAAATTCATAATTAATAACGATGACACTATTCAAGGCATAACATTTTAGTAAGAATATAGAATAATTATCTACATTTTTATAAGGATTTAGGTAATATACATAGTAATGTTAGACAATATTTGCATTATCACATTCATGCTTCCAAGACTTACTTGCATTCCAGAATCATCAAAAGAATCAGCCAATTCCAAAGAAGTTTACAATTATGTTAATTCGAACCTGAAGTTGAAAAGAAGACTGAGGATCTGTTCACATCTTCTGGTGTAAAAGCATGAAATATAAGAATAAGGATAATTAATAATTATATTGTTTTAGAAAGTCATAATACTTGAGCAAAAGCTGACTCTGTTACATTTCAGCATAATTTACTTTTGGTAAATGAAACATTGATCTTTCTGCCCATTACTTCTTTCCCGTGAAGTAAAGCTGCTCCATTCAATGCTTCTTCTAAGGTCGATAATCTTACTAATGCCATATGTTTTTATCTATTATAGAGGTTTTCTTACTTGTCAATATGTATAAATTTGATTGCTTAAACATTGCCAATTCCTTTAAAGATCTCTTTAATGTAGGACTCGTCCTCGCACATCTTCCCTTTGATATTACTCAAATGCAGTATTTGGCTAGGCGGATTGAATGATATTGATTTGCCATCACTAAATCTGAATTGCGATGGAATGGGCATAAAGACTTAAGTTTAAGGGGATTGGAAGGGCAGGGGGAACTGAATTTCTTAATAGTTTGAGTAAAAGATCTTCAGTTTGTACCCAAAGAACACCTGATTATTCAGATGATCAAGTGCGTTTTAAGCATGTTGCAATTTCTCAAATTACACCAAGGCTGATGTTTTATGCTTGATATGAATGATTACTAACACATTTCCGAAATTTGATAGTAAATTAAATATGTTTAATGGCGTAATATTCTGATTCATCAACCCTCTCATATAGACAACTTTGGAAGGCTGATTTTCTCTTAAGAATTAAGGCGATACATAAGTGTATGGGTCAATATCTTGATTCTTTATCCTGTCTTCTACCTCTGGTATCGAAAACATATACGAATTTAGGTATGTATTCTTTTCGGATGAAAATGCATGCATTATGTCCTCATCTATGGGATCATGTTCGTTGTCGTCAAATTATATTGATTTAAAGGAGGCATACTTTCTGTTTCTAGGGGAATCGCTATCATCTATGAATTCCAGCGATGTTTATATTTTTGAAGGTTCCCATTCATTTTTATAATCCTGGAAATCCTATTTGTCGTTTAAGCTGGCTCTCGTTCTCTCGTTTCCAAAACTCGCCATGCTTAATTTCGCATCCTATTGAGTTATCAAGGGTTGACTGTATGTCTTTGGATAATAGTCCTATTCATAAACATTCACAGTCTTGGTTGAATTTCTTTGTTTCATTGCCTTGTAATCCACACCGCCTGAATTGTTGTTCAGGAAGGTGACACTCTGCAGTGTTGAATAGTAACTATAAATCATTTAGATTATTTACACATTCATTATTGTTTACTCGTACAACTAACAGCCATTCAATTACTACTATGAAATCTTGGCCTACTATAAAGTAGCCATCTCTATAAAGCATTTCCATAACTTCCCTTTCTCGAATATCAATATCTTATTAACTTCTCCATAATTCGAAAAGTATCGATAGAACAAAGAATGAGGCAGTATTATGGATTAAGGATTCTGCACAATCACCAACAAAACTCGTGTACTCTCATTCTCAGATATCATTATATATTTTTATTATTTATATCAAATAACATATCATTTGATATATTCTTTATTTAATATACATATACGTATACTTGACTTCTATCATAAAGTATTAAATATATCAATCCAATTTATATGGTATCTGCATCCATCTAATTATATGATAAGCTACTCTTAAGTTATTCCTCTCCCCCTTTAGTAATAATTCAGCTCTAAATATTTAAATTAAAATATTTTCAATTTAAATCATGATTCCACGATTGCTAATTGATTATCTGATTCATAATCATTTTCACTCAATGACTTCTATACCTCTTAACTGAAATTCTCAAATTACCAGTTTGACATATTTTACTTGTCATATCCAAATAGACTGAATTATTAATCTTATAATCGAATTGACATAAAGAATACTCTTATTGTTATAAACATCCAAAACAGAAAGTCATTGAACAAATTTCAAAGTGAATTCCTTCAAGCATGAAAGTATATTAAGTGTAAAAATTTATATAATACTTATATCAAAAATCATCCTAATAATTAGATTCCAGATACTTTTTAATTGAGTTTTTATTATTATCATTAATTTCGTGGGTGAGTAAAAGTAATGGATTATTTGAAACATCATTTACCTGAAGTGAAAATAATGCATTGTTACAACACTATTATTACAATGAGAATATTTATTATTATTAATTTATTAACAAATATATATGAATGCCAAATTTGATGCTCCATGCAGATTTTATATATAAGGAAATTGCAGGGAAGGAGACCAATGCAAATATTCCCATGACTCATCAAATATTGAGAAAGTTAACCTAGTTAGAGATGAGAAGGGCAAACTCAATTTGAAGAAGAATAATGATTATTAAACATAGGAAAGAAAATTTGTGAGAGGGAGAGGCAGGGGAAGAGCTTAGATTGACAGATATCAAGAGGAGGAACAAACCAAAGACAATAATAAAATAGATAAAAGTGACAGAATTGACTTAAAATAGAGGCAGCAATAACCAAAGAATTCTTATGAACAAAAAAGCGGCTAAAGATTTGGATAATAAAAGGAAGCTAATGAAAATAGATAAATCAAATACAAACGGGATCAAAATTAGGACTAATAGGAAAATTAGAATTAATAACCTGTACAAAGAGAGAAAAACATCCAAGAGAGGAATAATGTTAATTCGGAGAGATGGCAAAGAAATCAAGACAACGATAATGGAGATGATTAGTAGCAATTTAGATAAAATACACGTGGAAGAGGAAGAGGCAGAGGCAGAGGAGGTAGAGAAAATACATTTACGAAAAGAGATCACATATAAGATGAAGAGAAGGAGAGAACCAATTAGAGTGAATAATAAATAGAAACCGTTAGTATCACAAAGAAAGTGAAAAAGAATGAGATCTAAGTAAAGAAAAGGCATTAAGTGTTGAATTTGGTATAGAAGAAGAACATAGCTAATCTAATTCAAATTGCAGGATATCATTTTTAATTTTTAGGCATTTTAAGAGCAGATGCAATTGATTTTTATTAAATACCATTCAAAAGAAATGGAAATGAAATAATTGATGAAGAAAAGAAAGTGACAATTAGTCAAACAGATAAATAATTTATTTCTGCTTTTATCTAAGAGCATCCAAATAATGAATACACTCTAATAATCCAATTTTAGAAAGAGGAGGAATCCTTTAAAAATTTAATGGTGTTCCATAATGTGTTCCATCAGTAATGCCCTTAGATAATATCTGATATATCAATGAAGGAGATTGTCTATACAAACTTCGAGGATGGATAACTATACACTTTTTGTAAGGATGGATTGATCAGGATATTCACTTAAAATGATATTGGACAATTAAGGTACACTTAGCATTACAATGTGGAACAATCTATGGAGAGTGTAATTAAGGTTGGCAGCAATTTCTTAATTGGAATGCGAAGTGGATAACTCTATTTATTTAATGGCAAAATCCTTACTGAAATCCCATATAAATTTACTTAGAAATGCACACAAATGATCATAGATTTCAATAGAGTGATCTTGAAGATGGATGACGATATTTAAACATCAATATATATTTTGAGTTAGAATTTAGAGATAATTGGACCTATTTATAATGGAGAAAAGGTGATTTGCTTAGAGTTGATCAAAAGTTATGAAAGTGACAAATTGTTTATTCTTGGATTTAGTGAGTCTGTTGAGATCCATACAGAGATTGAAAATAAATTATATCCGATAAATGTGATGTTGCATTAGAGACTTATGCAAATGAAGAAGATTGAAATTACTAATGAAAACATGGTTACTTAGAAATTTATTGTAGGAGAGTGCAATGAAGAGATGAAAATATTCAGTGTAGTACCTGAATAATGAATTGTTTATTTTAATTATGCTTATTTAATCAAAAAAATGTCATCCATAAAATCTGCCAATCAGAGCATATAAAGAATAAATTTTATATGGAGTCGATACCAATAGCACGTTGATCATCTTAGCTGAAACAGGGTCAGGCAAAACAACTTGTACATAATGCTTAATGAATATTAGAGATACCATAATATTTAATAGAGGCAGGCTACGGCGGAGAAGAGAGAGTGTTGGTCTCACTGCCTAGAAAGATGGCTGCCATTAGTATTGCTTAAAGAGTATCTGATGAAAATGGGACTGAATTGGGATAGGATATTGGTTATAGAGTGAGATTCGAATCGAAAGTGAGTGAAAATACAAAAATTGAATATGTGACTGATGGAACATTGATTTAAATCATAATGGGCAACCCATTGATTGAAGGATATTCAGTTGTAATGCTCGATGATATTCATGAACGCACTTTAAATACAGATCTCTTATTGTGTTTAATCAAGAAGATCCAAAAAAAGAGACCTGAATTGAAAGTGATAGTTTCATCTGCTACTATGGAAGTTGATTTACTGTAAAACTTTTTTCCGAATAGTAAAATCATTGCAATAAGAGGTAGGAATTATGAAGTTGATGTAATTATAATCTAATTGACTTTTAGATCATGTATTTACTAGAACCATGTAAAAATTATGTGATTTCTGCTGTTGAATTGGCATATCACATTCACAAAAAGATGCCTGAAGGTGATATTCTTGTGTTTTTAACATCTGTTGAAGAAATCCATGCATTTATCAATTTATGGTCGCATCATAAGGCTAATTGTGTAGTATTACCACTTCATGCTAGTTTGGGCATTGATAAATAGTTATTGGTGTTTAAATAGCATGCAAGTAGAAAAATAATAGTATCAACCAATGTGGCAGAAAGCAGTGTCACAATTGATGGAATAGTATATGTTATAGATTCATGTTATCAAAAAGTAAAAGTTTATGATTATAAGAGAAGTATCAATAAATTAATTTATTAACATAGACTTGGAATAATTAAATGTATTACCTATTTCTTAGCAATCTGGTGCATAGAGAGCAGGCAGAGCAGGAAGAACGAGAGATGGAATTTGCTATAGACTGTGCACTAAGGAAGATTATCAAAATTTGCCCAAGACTTTCCCTCCAGAAATATTGAGATCTAATCTCACAGAACTCATTTTATAGATTAGAGTAAAAATCACTGACATTTATTTAGTCATTCTCATTAACCCCAAATCATTTACAATGTAGTAATACATTTTTGACTCCTGTTTCGAATGAATAATTAATCAATTGCATTAACATTTTGATGAGTTTAAAATTAATCGATGAAAACTTTTCATTAACAGAATTAGGAAATGCCATAGTTGATTATCCATTGGAAACATAAATGGCAGTTTGTGTTGAAAACAGTTTTCTAGATGAGTATCAATGTTCAGATGAGATGTTGAAAATAGCCAGCATTCTCAGTATACAAGGAGGTATCTTTAGTAGTGATGCCACACCATTACAGATGTTGAAGGCCAAGAAAGCTTTGGGATGTAAGGAAGGAGATGTTTTATCACTTCATAACATATTTGTTAGATATATTAACATTGGAAATAAGGGGAATTGGTGTGATACATACAGGGTATCAAAGCATAAATTAGAATCAGCTGGAAAGATCTACAAATAAATTCAAAAAAGAAGGAAAAACAGGCAAATTAAAAGTTCCATCCAAGATGTAGAGGCTATTTAAAGATGCTTTGTCTCTGGATTCTTCTCTTAAGTAGCATAACGAGAGAATACAGCAAGGGAAGGAGTTTACAGGAATATCTACACTAAATAATTGGTTCATCTACATCCCGCTTCTGTTTTAACTGTTTCATACCCTGAATGGGTAATTTATCATGAGTTGATTGAGCAAAGTAAAGTCTTTGAGATAGTTTATAGATCACAAATTAACCATGCATAATGTTACTGAGCTTGATCCGCATTGGCTTTTTGAGATAGCTCCCCATTTTTATAGAGATGCTAGATAAGAAATTGCAGAGATGAAACACTAATAGGAGAAGGATTAATTAGATAAAATAGAGGCTGAGAAATAGCAAAAGCAATAGGAGTTGCTGATGAATCAAGAAAGCAAAGTGGTTTTTGGGAGCATCAAATAGAGAAAGCCAGGATTTAAAGGATTTGGTTAAACGCAGTTTCCTATTAAGAGTAAGGAGTAAAGGCTTGGCTCATTGTCATTTAATGATGAGGAGGACTTCTGATTTTGATTTATGGTTTTTTATTTGATATTTTCTTAAATCAATGAATATAGCGGAACAAATTGTTTAGAAAAAGAATGAATTTAATAGGTAGATGGAATAAAGAGATATCATTTAAGAAATGGATGATCATCTCAAAAATTTACATGAATCAGATGATGACAGGTCGTTTTATTAAATGTAATATGATTAAAAAGATATTCAAAAACTAATAACTCTCATGTTAAAATACTACAGTAGACAAGAAGATTAAACATATTAAACAAAAAAGTGTTTTTACTTTTACATTTGGAGATACTTTCAAAATCAGGACATTTTTGAAAAGAATTGGGAAATTGAAAGAAAGGATCTAGAAAAACAAAAGCGCTATCCATATAGAAATATGAAGAAGTAACGAAAGATGATTGAAGAATAGATATTTGATTTGGAGAGGAAGGCGTTCTTCTAAAATCGACAAAAACAAATTTTGGTTCAATTATTCAAAAATGCAGCTCGAAAAGAAAGATTAATTAAGACCATCGCATTTCATAGATTTATCAGGAATACTGCCTTAATGAATAATGCAAGCAATTCGAAATACAATACAAATTAGAATACATTTAAATCGACTGTTACTTAAATTTAATAAAATAATGTTGTTTATCAGAAGGAAAATAAATAAAAATCAAGATCGAAATCACCAATTAGCACCAATAATTCCAAAGTGTCTTTGTCTACAAAATCTCAGAATTCCAGAAACAGAGCTGTCTTCAGAATCCTGATTTACCTCCAAAAAGTAGATGATCGATTAAAAAATAAAGTTTCTATATTTTTCTACAAATGGATTAAAATTATAATGTATGTAAGATAACTTGAATAGATTGAAGAGATCAACTCGATAAATGTAATATTAAATTAATAAGTTTTCAAAGAAAGTGTATTAAGAACACAAATTTAATTAATTAAATCAGAAATAGATTCAAAAACATATCTTGCACAAGAATTACTCAATCAATTATTAAAATGACTTACAATTAATTTCTTTTTATGAAATCCAATTATATATTTAAATATTATAAAAGTTCAATTTATAGAAAGTTGAGGAACCTTAAAATTGGTTAGACTTCCCAACTTCATTTCTTAATTTATAGTTCTCGGACTCAAGCTTTTGAGATCTGCAAACTCGTTATTGTTATTAGCCACCAGTTCATCTATCTGCTGATTAATGTTATAATTATTCTGCCGAGCACTTACAATATCAAATTTCTTTATCGACCCATATAAGTCTTCGACTTGCCGCGTAAACCGTAGAGGATTAATCAATATTTCTGTTATGTCCAAAAACTTTTCAATTAGAACAGATTGATTAAGATAGAACTATCTTGCTTTTCCAGATTTTATTAGCCTATAGAAGGTTAAAAAGTTATTAGTTTTATTTTTTGGGGTATCGGATGTGTTGGTATTGACATTGTTTTATTGATGAGTTATACAATTGATCAAATAGAGTCTGTAAAGTATCGATTGGATAGGGAATAGAACAATGTCAAAAATGACTCTAATGATTGTGAAAAAGCCACCAATCTTGGCAGCGACATCCATTAAGGTTTGGTAGGTGATGAAATGAATCCTCTTCTTTGCATCCAAATTGATTTCCAGTTATGCAAAGCTGCTGTCGTCTTCAAAATTTAAGGCCGAATCGATTCCTGTATTTTGATATTCAAATCCATCATGCTGCACATAAGAGGGGAAAAAATAAAAAGGGTTATATTCCAATTAACTCTAGGAGTATTAAAAATAAATTTTTATATATTTTCGAACTTTGTAGTACATTGGTGTAACATCTATATTTTATGCTTTTTCATAAGGGGAATCATCCAATTCTTTGTTAAACTGATGAAACGAGTAAGAGTAATATAGGTTTGCATTTTTGATATATTAATTAATATCCTCAATTGGTGCACAATCTAATTTAATTATAAATTACTATTAGAATCCGTGCTATTCTGACATTTTTGCACTAATGCTCCTAATAAGGTAAAATTATCTTGTCTAGTTGAGCCTTGAATTCTGATTTCTGGATTTTACTTAATGTATTCTTCATCCATACAGTAAGTAATATCTTCATAACCCTTTGGTATATTTAATTACTAACTTATAAAAGTATATTTACTTGTGATATTTCTTGAATTCTGCTACCACAAATTGTTCCTGGTATGTAGGTGCACTCAGTGTCAGTTAATGACTTATTGCAATAGTAAAAACTAATGGTAAATACTCGATTATTATCATTAGGAATGGGTTATCCCAGATTGTCTAATAATCCAACAGCGAAGATAAGCTCAGTTGAATTAAAAGTATAACCCTAAGTTAAATTTCTTCAAGTTACTTCTTCTCCAGATATTACAGCATCCTTAGAATTAAGCATAGCATTTTTTCCTTTATTCATTTCTAAAATAAAGGAATTACAAGAATATGCCAGAATAGAAAATAAAGCCAAAGTCATAAATGCTCCAATGTTTGTTCTGAAAGCGGACTAGCCAGAAGCCAATAGTCTGATTTCTTAACCGAAAATGTCGAATCTTTTAAATCTCTCTTAAACTTGATTCATCTAATTTTTATGATTTAAATCAAAATTTGAAAGATGCTTAAATAATTAGGATTTGAATAGACATTTTACAGAAAGGATTGCGAGAGTAGCTTTTAAAAGAATAGATAAAATTAAGATAGTAAAGAAAGGTAAACCTTCAGTAAAATTGGCTAATAATATGCATCTTGTTTTATAAAATTAAATCATTAATAAATTCTAAAAGTAGCATCGGAACCGCAACTAATAATCATTTTGCTATTGTAATCAAATGCAACATCTTGGACAGCATCTTCATGTCCCTTCAAAGTGTGTTCTTACTATTGAATAAGTGAACAACAAATCATACCTTCTAGGTGGTTTCATTATAGAGTCTGATCTATTAATCATCAGAGCCCACAAGAAGTATCGTGCCACTTTTGTCTAGAGCAACAGCATTGGCAGAATAAGGACCTGCATCAAATTGAGATCTTCCCTTGACCATTCTAACATCCCACATTTTGATAATCCCATCAGCATCGCAACTGGCAATACTGTCTCCCTTTAAAGAGAAGGTGGCGTGATTGACACTATTCAAGTGACCATAGAAGGTTTGAACACACAACCCACTTCTGATATCCCACAATGAAATTGTCTTATCAGCTGAAGCAGAAGTAAAGATGTTTGAAAATGGTTGGAAACTCACATGATTCACAGAATCGACCTTTGAATAATATATGAATTAGTACATGTCCTCTGAATGTATGTCTAGTTTTACCAGATGCTAAATCGAATACTTTGCAAGTGTGATCCATACTAGCACTCACAATGAATTCTCCAGTGTCATTGAATTTAACACCCCAAACTGGTTAAATGTGATCTTTGAATGTATGAGTACACGATGCATTAATGAAATCCCAGACTTTGATTGTACAATCACCAGATGAAGTAACTAGATGACTTCCTTTTGGATGGAAATGAATTCCACTGACCCAATCTTTATGTCCTTCTCCAGACATGATCAATTCACCTTATGGTAAGGTCCAAATTTTCCAAGTGAAATCATCAGAGGCAGTGGCAACAATGGATTTCTTTGGGTGCATATCCATAGATGAGATGGCCATCATATGTCCCTTAAAAGTTTTATTTAGGATGGCATTTCTGTAATTTTGTGGTTCTATTTGAGTACCTGCATAAGGATTGGGTCTATCATCAGGAGGGAATGCAGTATTGGTTTTGGTTGAAGCCTTCTTGGTGTTGGCCTTGGTATCGACTAAGGGAAGTTTATCAGTGGGACTTCCTGGCTCTTTTTCTTTATTGATCTTTTCTTCAACCTTTTATTAATTATTATATAAGATATACATTTTATAAACTTCTTTGGAGTGCATCATTTTTTGCCACCAATCTATCTCTTTCTAATTTCAATAACATCTTTTCTTTCATGGCGTGGGAATACTTTTAGGATAGTTCTTCGTATTTTTCCTCGTATTGTTAGTGCAATCCTTTCAGCTTATCAATATCATGATTCAATTTCCTTTTTTCTTATTGCACTCTATGATGATGCATTTTGTGGAAATCCCTTTCTTTTCTGAGTTTGTCATATGTGGATTTGGCATTTTCAGCCACAATTTTAGCTTTGTCCAACTCTCCTCTTACATATTTGAGTTCTTCTTTAAGTTTTTCATTTTAAACATAAACATCTGTTACTTAACCCATTCCATCTGTAGCCAATTTGCCTTTCTATGATAGTTCGTACCATTCTTACTAGAATAATTGATGATGAAAAATACCTGAAATACTTCCAGACTTCGATTCATTTGATTCTTGATGAGGAAGTTACGAATAAAGTCATCCACAACTTCTGGTCTCTTTATAACACCTGGTGGTTTTGGCTCGGGGGGTTCTGCTCTTATTTTGGGCATGAAGTCATCCTCTAAGTAATTATCTAATAGGAATCTTACTTTTCATAGTAGTGATTATCTTATCTAAATCATTGAGGTTTTCTTCTTCATGTTTGATGTCATTCAATTCATCCAAATCTTCCAAGTCTTCAGGTTCACTCTCACTGCTCATCTCGATTGCTACATAATTCACATTATAAGTGTACGTTCAATCACAAAAAACTAATTCTAACTCTCCTCAGCTTTGTTCATTTATTTATTTTATATATGTATATATATTTATATTATTATGATATATTAATAACTATAACCTATTAACGATCAATAACAACCAGTCTAAATTTCTCCGGATTACACATTCACCTCATTGCCTCAAACTAAATGTATCTATCATCCTAAATTTATAACACATTTCTGCAAAAAGACATCATGCTTAATGCCTCTATGTGACACTTGTTTGGGAACTCATTCTCCCCAACATTCCAAATTTAGTAAGTCATATTTCAAGCCTATTATTAAGTCGATTCTATCCAAAACACTCTGACTCAAGTTTATCGTGGCTATGCCAAAAGGGCCAATGAAATTGCCTTACATCAAAGACATGATTTTTTATAATTGCGCCAAGATCTCCATAAATTGATCGATGCAATTTTTGAAGATCTCCTCAGAAAGGCTGATTAAAATTATCAACCAGATTTAGTCTTTGAGTGGAGAAATTTAATATCCAAATTGGAAAAGCTTAAGGATTCTCAAACTTGCATGAAAGAAGCCATCCTATATTTTGTTGAACCAGATCAAGGGTATCATGAACCTTAATTAACTTATTAAAATAATCCAATCCAAATAAATCAATTCTCATTATAACAAGTGAAGTTACACTTGAATAGATTATTTACGGTAGCTTCTAATAATGGAGAATTTTTAAACCTTAGGGATAATGAATGGCAGGAAGATAATCCTATTAGAAGAGTCTCAAGCATAGTGGATGATTCAGTAGTATATTCATTATATAATTATACTGATAGTAATCTTCCTAATAATAATATTAATAATAAAAATAATAATAATAATAATCCTAATTATAATAAAAATCATAATAATCATCATTAAATTGATAATACTCCTGCTTAATTTGATTAGAGTCCTATAAGATTAGTGCTGCCTATAGAGGAACAATATACTATTCAAAGTCCTGCTGGTATTCAGTATGCACAACCCATAGTTCGGACTCCGTACACAGTTCCATCGGTTTATACAATCTCAACAGTGAGACCATTCAAATAGGTAATAAAAATTGGTAATATCTTATAGAGCAGGGAATTCAGTTATGCTTTTCCATATGTCTAATGAAAGAATGATTTTTGATTAATAAAACATAAATTTAAATAAGTATTATTATTATAAATGGTAAAGATTATATCAATTTAATTTGATACTAATTATTGTAATTCTTATAAATTAATATTATTTATTAATATTTAGAATAGTTGGGAGGCCATAAATTATAATAGGTATTGATGTTTTATGATTTTGATGTTTATTGAAATAATTAATCACTATTTATTATTTGATGAAAGGATTGTTTTTGCTCATAAATATATATTTCGCAATAGGATTATTGATTTGTAAAGACCAATCGGGTTTAACTTTGTAACTAGATAAATCCATCACAATACCAAACTACAATTGCACACTGAATGTTAGTAACGATAAACTAATCAATATGACATCCTTGGGTGGATAACTAAAAATTATAGGAACTGAATTGCTTTTGAATCAGAACATCCTTTTGCAAGGTTTCCAACTAGTCGAATTTCAGAATATAACAATTAACACACAAACCAAAATGCTATCAATATCAACATAAGTTCATCTGAACAATGTTACTCTTACAAGTAATTGCTAAATCAATGCAACCAAAATATTCATTCGACAGACTATCATGACTAAGATGATTTTCTAGTACAACCCAATCTTTGCTTCACCAGTAGACGTAGATGGACTGATTATATCTAACACTACTTTTTTTAGAAGTTCTCTTGTCCAATAACTGAGTAGATTACGCAATATTCTATTCGATTAAGTCAGCTTTATCAACTCAACATTGGCCACAGTTGCATTACTCAGAAGTATCACAATTAATAACTCCTTTGTAATTTAAAGTATTTTGATTGTTACAGACATTTCATAAGAAATTACTATTCAAAATTCATACTTTACTCTTTCTACAGCTTTACAAGTGAGTGGAGCCCTATACACAAATATTAATAATGTAACATTCTCTTAAAGCCATTTGATGATGATGCAAAGCAACAATTAAATATAAATAGTTGGAAATCGATTTCATACTATAATATCAGACTCAAAACTACTTTTTGCTGAAAGTAAATATATTTAAATGTTAAATACTTCTATGATTAATGTTCAATCAGAGGTACTCTTAGATTTCAATTCACAAAATATCCTCCTCAAAAAGTTTACTTTGCAGAGGGTTAAAGGAAGTTTAATGATAAATAATTATTCTTCCAGTAATGTCATGATAACTCAAATCACAATCTAATCTTGTGAGTCGGTTGATCCCTTTTTCTCTACCAATGGCACTTTATAAATTTATAAAGGAAATTTTGATTCTACCTTAGGGACAATATTCAACAAAAATTCATTAAAAGAGCTTTTAATTGATTAGGTAAATTTCACCAGGATATTTAATTCAACTTTAATTAATGTAAAATAATCTTCTTTAGTTTAAATCACCAACATGTTAGTTTTTAATTGTTCATCAGTCTCAGTAGCCAAATTATCTAATAATGTAAACGTAGTCGTAAATATGGTTACGCTGTAGAATTGCAATGAATGTAATTTTCTGTGCGTTAAAAATTCACAAATTAAACTTAACCTAATTAAATTATTCGAAATAAATAACTTCCAGATTCCCTTGATTGCTATTAAAAAATCCAACTTTGTAATTAAGCAGAGCCAGATATTCAATGTTACTTAGAATAATAAATAAGTCTTAAGAATTGAAGATGGCTCCAAGGTTATATTACATGATTTTTAATCTTACGATATTACTTGTCAATTTTGCGATGGGGTTATTGTTATTAAGAATTGTAGCTATACTGAAATTAAACAATGTAATTTCAGAAATTCAATATCTTTGTTAGGCTTCATCAATATTCAAAATAGCGACAATCTCATTGCTTAAAGTAATATATTTACAAATCTTACTGGTAATGAGGGATCAGCTTTTGTAATAACAAATTCTTCTGTAAAAATCTTCGAAAACCAATTTAATAATTTGTACTCTGCAGATGGTGGAGTAATATCCTTCAATTAAACAGGAGATGCTACACATTATATTGAGCTTAATTCATATGAAAATTGCAGTATTAAAAACGATAAGTAGATTCATCTAATCACAAATTAAATTGTTGAACCTGATATTAATACTTACATCAATGGACCTGTGTACATAATCTTGCACAATACAACTTATTTATTAGATCATTTGATCAAAAAGAACACAATAATAAAGTTTGAATAACTAAAGAGTGGATAGATGATTCAATTCATCATTACAATCTTAGATAGTGGAAAGAATAGATTATGTAATTTTAGAAATTATCTGACAATAAATTTCAAGATATTCCAATTCAACTCTCAAAAATGCTAATATGAAATATCTTATTCATAGTATCAGAGTTTACCTAAAAATCAATAAATAGAATTATAAATAGAATTCCCGCAATTTGAATTCTATAATGATACATTCAAACTATCGATTTATTTAAATATGATCGAATGTGAAATTGGTGAGGCTTGGATGAATTAGACATGTTTACGATGCCCAGCTGGAACATACAGTCTGACGAACTTCAAATAATGTTAATAATGCATTACATCCATTGAATTATGTCCTGGAGGGTCATAGTTGAAGATTAAGAAAGGGTATTGGAGACCCAACAACTTAACTGATTAGATAGAATACTGTGGAACCTTTTAATCTTCATGTTAAGGGGGAGAACAGAACTTCACTTGTTCTTAAGGCTACATTGGAGCTTTATGTAATGATTGCGATTATTATGCTGTATAGTGGAATGCTTCATATACGAGGAATCAGGGTGGAAATTGTTCTTTGTGTGAAAATGATGCTTTTAACATTTTAAAGATATTTCTATCATTTTTGTGGATCTTAGTTGCATTATTTATATCAGTCAGGGGGAGCCTGAAATTAGTGAGATCACAATTATCAGCCTATTATCTAAGGATGATGGGAATCTTTTTTGCAACCAGATCAACAATGTTTATTGATTAAACTGAAATTCTGATTAAATCAGTTTCAAGCTATTTCCAATTGATTTCTATGAGCTTGATAATTGAGTTTGAGTTTCCAATGCCAATAGTATTTTTGGCTTAGGTAATAGGCAACCCTTTATCCACAATAGGATACTCTATTGAGTGTTTTCTATTGCATTCCAATGTCGATATTGAGATAGTGTATTTAAGATAGTTTTGGAATATGTTTTTTTCATTGCTGTTTGTGATTTCATTTGTGTTTATATACAGTCTAATAAAATGTTGTAAGACATAACCATTGGAAGATTCAACAAGGAATATTTTCATAACTAGTGTCATTCAAGTAAACTTTTACTTTTAAGGGGACATCATTGAAGGATTATTGAAACTGATGTTCTGCATCAAAGCCTCAGGTTAATATTACATCCAAGCTGCCACATCATACCTTTGCTATACTGATGAGTACTACTTCTATTTATAGGTGTTTATAATCCCCACTCTGCTGATTGTAGGAGTGATCTCTCCGGTCTTTTACATAGTGAAGTTGTATATGAATAAGAACAAGTTGTGGACTTGCAAATTGAGAATGCAGTATGGTTATTTATATGTGGAATATAAGGATAGATACTATTATTGGGAGTTCATCTGCTTTTTTGTGAAATCGATATTCTATTTGTTGAAGACTCTTTTGATTTAGGATATCAATTTAATGTTCCTGTTTGCAATATTAATATTGCTGGTTTACCTTGAGTTGTTGACTCAGCATTAACCTTATATTGAGAAGCAATACAACTTCATTGATAAGGTATCCACTTAACTGGCCATGATCACCTTGATTTGCACTTACAGTCAATATAGGAATCCTTACAGTTGGATGGTGTATCTGTTGTCGATAACATGTTCAAGTCTTAATCTTCTTTATTGCTCGTATATAGCAATGAAGATCATAAAGGAATATTTGTCTGGGTTGAAACAGTAACATTTAGAGAAGATAGTTAATTTGGTTATCAGATATCCTTGTCTCAAGTATTGCATCAAGAAACCCAAGAATTACCATGCGAAACGAAAGGCGTGTTATTTGTGGAAGAAGGCCAGAGTTTACGTTATGGAATTCATTGGAAAACTGAAGTTACAAAAATCAAATCTGGATCTAAATTCTTAATTTTAGATTCACTCCAATAGACCCAATAGCTCATCCACTTATACTACTATAAGTTTATTGAATTCGATTGCACCTCAGTTAGTAAAATATATGTATAGCTAAATAAATATACAATAGAAAGTTCGATCGAAACAAGTTGAATTAGAGAGCAATAGAGTAGAATGAATTCGCAAGTGTGATATCGGCGTATATTGATCCTGAAAATCCTTAGAGGGCAGATGATTTTCAATTGCCAAAGAAGAGTACTATATCTACTATTTTTGGTTATGTAAATGATAATAATATAGAATGATGTTTAAATTACTATATATTAGTTAAATTCATTTGGATTTCTTGTTGGTTTGTGTTTACAATTATTATTTTTATTAGAAAAAGAGATCTGCTTGTTTGAGTTTTTAGACATATTTTTCTACTCGTTCAATTTGGTCATTCAATACTGTCCATTAAAAGGTCTGCTTGTCTAATTTGATAGATGGATTGTACCCTTTAAGTCCTTCTTCATCTCTTCGATTGACTTATTAATTTATTCTTGCATTGGTTATATTTTACGTTCTAGTTCTTTAAAAGTGGCTTTATTGGCACTTTGAGTATCAAGAATGATGTGATTCATGTATTCTAATTGCTAGACACGTAAACCAAGACTATCCAATTCTGCATTGATGGATTTCTTGAATTAATCTTCTTCTGCGGTATCAACAGTTTCACTCAAGGATTCAGCTCTGGAATGAGCCACTTGATGAGAAAAGTGTTTGACCAGAACATCCTACATGTTTTCGATATCTTGATGCATACGCGCGAGTTTGTCATTAACCTAAGATAAGTGAAGGAATACGTCTTGCATGATGGAATTGAGTTTGCATTCAAACAATTCTTCAATCAAGTTGATAATCACATTAATCAATTCTTCTTTGAATTGCATTATTAAAATTATTAATGAGCTTTTCTACAACATGCGATTTCGATCACTCTAAAAATATCCATCGTAAATTTAACACTCTACATGTGTCATCCAGAAAAAATGCAGATCCTTTGGTGACTACAAAACCATTCGAAACACGTAATCATGGATAGCAATTCGAACAGCATTTTGCCCATTACTTGAAAGGTGACTTGAATCTCCAGAGACTAATCCAAACACTCAACTACCCAAGACTCAATGCAGAACAGCAACTCTAACCAAAACATAGAATGACTCTCAAAATACGTCAATAGACTGAACAAAGAAAAAACTACCTAAAGAGTAAAATTGTCAAAGTTCGTAACCTTATCAAAGAGAAGGTAGCAATCAAGAAACCTCACAATGAAGAAATAAGGCAAGCCAATGCTCAGACTCTCACCATAGTATAAACTATTTTGGACATCGCCAATCACAAAGAGAATTCCGTCGGATTTCAAGAGAAATTGATACCCAAAACCAAAAACTTAAAATAATATCGACTCAATTATGACAATGTTGAACCCGTGTGCAAATTGCAATAATAAGTCATTCAAACCATCCCTCCCAGATCCTATCTAAAGTCAGTGCTTGAAAACAATGCCCAACTCTATCTCCAAGAATTACAAACACAAGCCGAATAACATGAGAACAATATCAACAAGATTGTACGTCTCAGCATCCAAACTAAACGGAATGACTTCACTCTGTATCACAAGGCAGCCAAAACTGATCGCAGAAATCAAGATGGCATCTTAACTCACGCTGATGTTCAATTGTACGATTATTTATACAACAAACCCAAGGGAGTCATGATTGAAAAACATCCCAAATACATCCAAAATGTCATTGATTCGGAAGTCGACTATAGAAAGAACTTCGGCAGGAAAGTACTCACTCATAGAGTCAAAAGAACTCATTACAATCAGGATCCGCCTGAAAATCCCGATGATTCTTGTGCTTCTTCGTTACAATCTGCTTGCGAAATCAAATTGGATAATTATTATGCTGAAACCAGAGAGTGGAAACGCAAACAATATCTACAATTACCCAGACGTATCAAATAATTGATAGCCCTAGAAGAATTGAATTAGTAATTCTCACCTATTCATCTAGGAAAGCCATCTATACGACAGTTAATAAATTAGAAACTTAATGACAATATACATGATGACAATTTAATTTTTAACGTTTAATAAAATTATGTTCTTAAAACGCGAAGCTCCACAAAGTGCCAACAAATTCAACTCAAATAGGTAAACCACCATCATCTATCCATTCAGAAAGGACACCAGAGCACAAGTGCCCTCCTTCGAGAACCTTCAAGCAAGAATCAGAGACTTCTCCTACTCCCGTCTATCCAATGTTGTTGCCACCTAACCTCAAAGGAGTGAACCCACTTACTCCCCTTACAAAGCTCAAGGCCTTCAATAAAAGTACCCAATACATTAACCCTCAGAATTACCGATACTCTCGGACCACGCACTAAATCCTTCAATAGTGGACACAAGTGGAGAGAATCCTTCCAATCTCCTTCCATTTCCTCACAATCCCCCTTCAAATTTGCTCAATCCCCACCCTAAATCAAATACAGTATAGAAACTGAATCATACACCAAACCTTCTGATTCCTTCAAATATGACTCCTTTCGTACTTCCTCTGAGCAATTCAAGAAAAGACAAGGACGCAGTCTAGCAGATGTTGTTTAATTGAATGAAATCGTGGCACTCAGAAACAAAATTGAATCATCCTACGTCAGCAGAAGTTAATTGACCTCCACTTATGTAAGTGAACTAGTTAAGTTAGCCTAAGCAATAACTACTTCATTAAAAAACGAATGATTATTTTAATATACTTTTATAAATCCATACTCACAGTATCTAAATATTATATTAAACAACCTCATTACTGACTCCATAAATATTTCATAATAAAGTTATATAATAATTTATTTTGGCGTTGTATCTTGAATACTTAGAAAATGTAGAGCAGAATAAAGGTTGATGGTTTGAGTTTAGCAAATTAATGATTAACAAATTCTAAAATATTAAAGTAATTGGGATTATACACTATTGTTGTTAAGGGATTGGAAAGAATTTACTGAATCTGTAAGGGTAGAATTCATCTTAAAATAGAGATAGTTTGTAATCTAAAAAAATGAATTTGCATATAAACGGAATAAGAAATAACAGCTCGTCTTAGAAAACCAAGAACTTTAGGATGTTAATATGATATGAGATTATTGTGTTGAATTAAAAAGGAGAATGTTAGATCAGAAAACATTATAATCATTATTAGCCATTGATGAATTTAAACAGAAATGTTTGAATGACTTTAGAATAAATAATAATGATTAGTTTTGGCTTCTTTATTTTTTTTCAATCAATAGATTTATTCTTAAATAACTAACCAGAATCAATTGATAACGAATATGCTATATTGAAATTATTCAAGACACCATAAATTATTAAAGGTTAACTATATATAATGAGTTTAATTTGCCATATGAAAATGATCTCCTTGTATAAATAATGATAACAAAAATATTAGCTACTCCTTGATACTTGTAACAGTAATTGACTAATTTTTATTAATTAGTTAAAAAAAATAATAAAAATTAATTCAATCAGCACAATCATCGATTCCTCCAGGTGATATGGTGTATTACTCTTCTGATTCTGGTAAACATGGAGAATCGTAAATCTTAACAATTCTATTCTCTCCTCTTCCTTTTCTCAAGTACAATCTTGTTGTGGATGCATGAGCCATGATATTACCTCCAATGGGTTTCTTTTAATCACCCATTGCCATCATTGTACCTTCAACTTAACTCATCACCTGATTAGTTATTACAACTGCTACATTGAACTAAAAGTTAGCTTTAATAATAGTACTTCATCTGCCAATCTCTATAAATTCCTCAAGAATTTCCCTAGATGATTCTATCTTGCTGATAACTCTCCTCTTCCCAAATAGTCAGTTCTATACAATGCTGTAGCACTATCGACTATCAACAAAGCATATTTATCTGTAGACATTAAATTACATGCTTGAACTAGTAACTTCATTTATTCATCTACATTATAAGCCCTCGCAAATGAGACATTCTCTAAGACTTCCTCTATTCCCAATTCAAATCTCTTTGCAATTTCACTCAGTCTCTCTGGTCTAAAAGTTCCTTCTGTATCAATATATAGACATTTGCCACCTGGTCTTCCTCTTGCATCATTCATTTGACAAGTGACTGCTAACGTGTGACAAATTTGAGACTTCCCTGTTCTAAATTCGCCGAATATCTCTGTAATTCCGCCAGTTTCAATGCCTCCTCGAAGTAATTTATCAAATTTCGTGCTCCCTGTTGAAATGTGTACTATTCTTTCTCTTTGTTTAAGAACATCTGTAGCTGGTTTAAATTAGTTTACTACTAGTTTGGCCACAGCTTCAACCAATTTCTCAATCTTGGCATCAGTCATGCCCTTAATATTCATCAAATTCTTTTTTGCAGTGTAGGCAATCGATTCACATGTTGTAAATCCTGCATCTTTTAATCTCTGTATATCTACAGCTCCAAATCCTGGGATTGCTAACTTTTCTAAAGATGTATAAGTAATCACATCTTCATATTCATCCTCCTCAATTTATTCATTTTGCTGCTTTTGCATTTTTATTTTAGTTCAAATTTAAATTATATTTCGTGCGAAAAATATATTTAAATTGCATTCTTATTTATAATAAGAAAAAAGATCTTAATAATTATCATAATCGATCTGGAATTAAATTATTGTTAGAATAATCAATTAGAGAATAATACCAAATACAAAATTGAATAGCAATCTTTCGTTTCTAAGATATAATCTTTTTAATACAAAGATGTTATAAAAACTAACATTTAAGATAAGCAGATTCTTATGAACAAAGTTTATTTCAATATATATGTTATCTATTAATTTTCTCAAAAAGATTATTACTTTATTATAAATATATATCTATAATCTATTTTAATATTTCTTCTAAAACTATATAGTACTAATAGAGTTGTTTTAATTTGATAAGAAGATAAGAATTATTAGTTAATAAGGATTGTATGAGTTGAATGTGAAAAAACAAAATTATTAATAAATTTAATAATTCAAATCTAAGTCAACGATTATCTTAGGTATTTTGCAGAAATATTTTTCTTCAAAGCATGGCTTGCTCTCAAGTCTAAGTATTTTGGATGAATTTGTTTGTTTTGGGAAATGGTTGATTGAGTTTGGTTTTATGATCTGTTTGCTTGTAATTTCTCTTAAAGATTTGATTTCCAATCAATTTATCTGAAATAGAAGGGGGAAGATCTATCAAAAATGTCAATATTTCTTCTTAAAATCTGAGGGGAAAAAGTGCATTCTTCTAGTTCTTTTTGTAACTTAATGGATTGGGAATCAATCAATTCAGAGGACTGTCTTCCTCTATCTACAGTAGTTTTGGACATAGAAGCAATGACTCGAGAATTGGAGGTGATTTAGGGTGAAAATGGACATGACTGTTAGAATTTGGCTTCCAATTAGTGAATCAATTGTTATTGTTTTTCCTTTTTGTGTTATAAAAATTATTAGCCCAATTTATACATGTCAGTATTTTATTTGAAGGTTTTGCGATTAGAGCTTGCACTTGTCAGCATTTGTAAACAAGATGAAGAGGCAAAGTCGGAAGTCGATTAAATCTGTTTGTTGAGTTTTTTGGCTTTGATTTTATTCAATGAGGACACAGTGTGTTTCTAGTTGAAGTCATTCGGGATGAGATCTATAAAGCTTGAAGAATTGTATATATTGATATTCATCAAAGAATAAATTATATATTAAAAATCAATTCAATTTTAATTATTTTCTTTACTTGTCATATATTTCCTGTTCCAATTCTCCACACACAACCTCCAATTAAGCATTGCTCGTCAAGACATCCTGAACCTTCGCTTTTAAGCTGTCCAACTTATATTTGACTTCATTCTTAATATGAGGTCAATGTTACCTATTCGTATTTACGTTAAGCATTGATGTGATTCAATTCTTGCTCTTGATTGGCAATCTCCTTACACAACCTGCTCTTCTCATTCTCTTATGATTTGAGCAACAACGCCCATGATTCTTTGCCATACTTATTGAGCAATTCAGAATTTATAATGCTTAAAGTATGATGATTTTGAATTACTTAATTTGTGCATATTGATTAAGTACATTTAATTACTGATTGGCCTCTTGGATTTCATGAGTAGATTAAAACTCTTCATTGAAATTTGGCTTCTATTCGAAATCCACTTTAGCCATTGGTTATTGGAGCTAGACTCTTTCCATCTCTGATTTCAATAGGTCCGTTATCTTGGTTTAAGGCATGGGCAATTCATGCAAGTAGTCTTGGGGGTCCATGTTTTGCATTTCTTATTGAATCATGCGATCAACCTAGAATAGGGGAACATTCAATACTATATTTTGAGTTTTGGTGTCCAAGTCCCCATCAATGTAGGGTAGGACATTCACAAATCCTTGGTATGGATGTCTGTATACCAGTGGTAATTTGGAGGAGGGTAGAGCAAAACTCATTTTAATATAAATATTGAAATGGATCTATACACAATTCCAACTCGGAAACTCAATAGGTTAGCCAAGAAAAGGAATCAGACTCTCTGTGATTTCTCGATTTGCGGGAAGGCATCTCCCATTAACAAGAAAGTGGATGTTTAGGGTATTGGCTCTAGTAGATTTCCAACTCAAGATGAGAGGAAGGGCAAGGAACAGGCAATCATGTGTGACCTATTTGAGAATGTTCAAATCAACAGGAGTTTCAATTTCAAGAGTTAGAATACTAGTTTATACAATCATCAAACCAGGTTGTTCACACCGGAGACAAGAGTATTAAAAAGGCGAAAGAACGGGAAGGTGTTGTTTCAACCGATCTCTCGCTAAAGTTCTCCTCAAAGAACATACGAATGTCCAGCTGTATTAAACATCACATCGTACATGAACAGATAACAACCTAAAGTGAGGAGAGTGATTAATTTAAATATGTTGATGGATGATTAGGAATAGAGACCATTTTTTTCAGATAAAAGATAAAATTTATATGAATTTCTATAAAATTATTACTAGTGATTATAAAAATTGATGGAGAACGAATTATCTGCTCCGACACAATATAAAAAAGAGCTCTTTATTTTCAAAGAGTTCCTTGATGGAATGAAAGAACTGTGCAATAAGTACCAGGAGATTTTGCCACATGTGAAACCAATCAGGAAGAGACCTAAGAAATATAAAAAAAGAAATAAAGATCCTTAAGCTCCTAAAATGCCATAATCAGCATTTATTTTTTATTTCAAAGCCATGAGGTAAAAGTATAAAGATGATTATAACGGTAGAATTAATACTCATTAATAGATACACCTTTCTAAGAAATTACATCCATGATTGCCAAAAGGTGGAAAGAATTAAGCCCAGATGAATAAGAAGTAAATATCTTTATATGGTAGCCGTATTAAAAACAATCAGAAGAAGACAGAAGGAGATACAATGAAGAATAAAAATAATACTCAGTTATCTCTTAATAATAATTCAGCAAATATCTGTAGAAGAAATTCTTAGAGAATTAACAAGATAGCGACTAGGAAGACATTAAACCAAAATAGGAAGTAAGCGATGAAGATTCATTTGGAGGAAACATAATCTAAAATAATTCTTGAATTTTTATTTCATAGCTTATTGAAATGAGCAAATATATTAGAGTTCAACTCTACATAAATATATCTTAAACCCTAGCTATTTATAGAACTTATATCATAACCTAATAATATTCATTATGTTTTCCACCCGAGTAATTTATAATAGTGTTGTCACATTAATTATATTAATTTATAATATCTGTTAAAATCCTTCTATTATTTGGAGTTAAAAATAATATCGAAATTGCGATTTTCAACCTCTCATTTTTTATTTATGTATGGTACTAAAATGAAATTTGCTAGACTTGATAATATCCTATATTAAAGAAAGGATTATCGAGTTAGTAAAATACTATATAATTTTAAACATAATTATTCATCCTTCATTTTGTGAAGTTCATTTCGTCCTAACCGATAGTAATGTCTGCATATATGTTAATTAATTTGATATGACTAAATATTACTAGAATTCTAAATTTTATCAAAATAGACTTAGAGTAATTATAAATTCGATATATATTTTAATTAATGAAGGTATTTCATGGATTTTACACTACCAAATAATTTGGATTTGAAATAGAATATTTCACTCTAGAACTTTGTCTGACTTTAGAAATATTGATGATTAATTTATGTTTTATTATCATTTTAGAATAAACTACTTTAATTGATTTATAGCTTCGTAATCTTCTGGAACATTTGTAGCAGTTGTGAATTTGAACCTGGAATTACTATCTCCATCCACTAAATAAGATTAGAAAGATACTCTTTTGAATGATATCTTCCAATCTCTTCTCCATATCCAATGTTTTTTAAGGGGAAATAGTTTCAACCGATTTTTCAGAGAACTACTGTGGATGTTGCATCAACATAGTCTCCTCATTGGTGTGTTGTTGTTGAGGCTAGTCCAAATGACGATCGACTATTTTATAGGCTATCATTCGGTCTAGTATATTTTGGGTGTTCAGAAAGATGGATTTTTAAAGAGCAGCTTTGTAATTAATTTTGGTGTAGAATTTTTTGAAATTGATTTAAGCTAATCTTTGAGAGTAAGAGAATAACCATTTGGAATTGTTCATTTCTTCCTAAGGTGAGATAAAGGAGTATTAGTACTTTTTTAATAACTTATGTTGATTCCTTGTCTTTTGGATGTTAGTGCAAATAAACACAATCTTTGATTTTACACTGTTGTCCTTTCAAGAAATTGGTACAGTATTTGGTGGTTCCAAAAGAGGCTTTGACCAATCTTTCATGCAAAGGAAATCCTTCACAAGCCGATAAGTTATTGTAAAATGCTTACTAGTATGGCCATTGATGCTTCCTGTTCATTACGATATGTAATGTAGGCTGCATGAGAAGGTGGATTGAAGGTGTTACTCTAGATTACAATCAATTTTTAAATCTATCCATATTATCCAAAATATTCTGGTTTTCTAAGCAACTTGCCTAAAATGATATAGCATACTTCCTCTTTGGCCAAAGTAGGAGCCAAACCAATCACATAAATGAGATTTCTGCAAATGATTCGTATTTCTCCAAGTAAACTTTTGTTCTGCAGATTTAATTCCCTGAAGTTATACAGAAACCGAGGAGACTCTTATTGATCATCACTATACTATTCATCTGAATTGTCCGAATTTTGCATTTAATTATTATATTATTTTAGATATCAATGTTCCTGCGCTGCTAAGATTTTATTGAGAGTTTCCTCCAACACACCCAGAACATCGTTTTCAGTACCTTCCCTTGCTCTCTTCTCCTCGTCGATTTCCCTCTTTATCCGATTCACAACATCCTTCAACATCTCAAACAAATTCTGCTCACTCTACTGCCTACTGATCCTTTCCGCATGGATTAACTGTGACAACCTCTGCAATTCATCATGCAACTTCCCACTAATGTTTCTGTCCATCTCCTCTCTCTCCTTTATGTTTGTTTGCAACATCTCCTATAACTATGGCAAATCGCTCTACCCTCTACCATATTCACAACCATACCTCCAAACAACCATTGATCTCCTTGATCTACTCATTTCTCTCATGCTTCTCAAAGTTTACCTGCTCTCGCAACTCTTAAATGTCCTATTCTACTTGCTCATTGAATTTCTATTAACTCTCCTCCCTTAACTTACTAAGTTCTTCTAACTACTGATTGACACTCTCCTCTGCCTTCTTCATATCCTCAATCATCTGTTTTTCATCCTCCTATTTTTGTTCTTACTCCTTCAACACTGAATGAACATATTCCAATCCTTCCTTAATCTTTGCCACCTTCCCCTCCAAAGTTTCTCTCAAGTCCTTTATTGCTGTTTCCATTATTTCTACTCTCTCCTCTGCCTCCTTTATTCTTTAAGTCTATCAAAATCAATCACTACTCCATACTTAATCCTTCCTTCCCAAATGAAGTTCATTCAACTAACCAACTATTTTCTCAGCCCTACTTCTAGTAGGAGAGTACGTTCTGCTCATCAATAAAAGTTATTTAATCAAATTAAAATCCCTTTACTAACTTACTATTACTAAACAACTCTGTTTGTTTTATTATCTTAACTCCACTTCCTTTCTGTTTCATAAGAATTATACTTCTCTTCTCTATCTATTTAATAACAATCTCATTACATAAATTTACATTTTTAAACCAAATTTAGATGGATTAAATTAATCCAATAAATTATAGTTTTGTATTCTTAATATTAAATTAAATAAAACTCACTTAAATTTATGTGAACCTATGCTTAGAATATAGTATTAGGAAAAATAATTATCTAAGTAGCTTATATAAGTGCAATCATATTTCACATAGAATATAAATAATCATTTCATGTTTTTCAAATATTATTTAGGTAATTTAATGCAACTTGAATGAAAACACTAAATCCTTTCTGAATTCAGGAATTGATTCAATAATTGTCCCTCCAATCTATATTCCTTTTCTCTTTAACGTTATTCTAATATTATTCATTAGTTGTGAGTGGAGTGTAAAACATAAAATACAATAAATTAATTAGATTTTGATACAATTTTACTTAAGTGGATATGTTTCTTAAGTATAATCCATGAGTCAGTAGAAAATAAAATCACTATTATTTATTCTAAATTATTTAATTAATGACCGAAACTATTGAAAACTTAAGGGATTTCAACTATTTCAAATTAAACACCAATACACATGTGTTGGTAGAATATATTTGGATAGATGGTACTGGAGAGAGGCTGAGATCCAAAACCAAAGTGTACGATACACCAATTAAAAGTCTGGATGATGTTGAATGGTGGACCTTTGATGGTTCATCTACAGATCAAGCAATCACAAAATTTAGTGAGATTTTCCTGAAGCCTGTTTGTATGGTGAGAGATCCTTTTCGTGGAGATCCACATAAATTTGTATTATGTGAGACATACAAGCCAGACCGTAAAACACCAGCACGTTTCAATTTTAGATGGATTGCTGAAAAAATTATGTAAGAAGCTAGCGAGAGCGACCCTTGGTTTGGCATAGAATAAGAATACTTTATGTTAAAGAGGACTGGCACAACTCATTTGTGGCCCTTGGGATGGCCAGTCGGAGGCTTTCCATATCCTTAAGGAAGATATTATTGTTCTATAGGAGAACGTAATAATTTCGGAAGGGCTTTGTCTGAAGCACATCAAAGAGCCTGTCTTTGTGCTGGTCTGAAATTATCAGGAATAAATTCAGAGGTAGCTCCTTCACAGTGGGAATTTCAGATTGGTATTGCACGTGGTATAGAGGCAGGGGATCATTTATGGTTAGCAAGATACATATTGGAGAGATTGGGTGAAGAGTTTGGGATTGATATCAATTATGATCCAAAGCCCATTCAAGGAGATTGGAATGGCACAGGGGCTCATTGCAATTTTTCAACAACGACCACAAGAGAGCAGGGAGGGTATGAATACATAAAGGAATTTATGTTGCCACTTTTGGAAAAGAATCACCAAAAAATGATGTTGTTGTATGGGTTAAACAATGAAGCGAGATTGACTGGCAAACATGAGACTGGAGAATACAATTAATTCTCTTGGGGAGATGGCTCTAGGGGATGTTCCATCAGAGTGCCAATAATCACAAAAGAATTAGGCAAGGGGTATTATATGCTTGTGTAATTGTAAGGTATTTGGAAGATCGAAGACCTGCAGCCAATATGGATCCATATCTTGTATGTAGTGCATTGGTTGATGCGACTTGCATGAATGGGAAGTATCTTATGACTTTAATTGAATAATTTGCTGAATCATTAAAGCAATTATGATAATGTTAATTAATTCATATAATCATGAAAAAATTTTAGTTTTTCGACAAAAATATCAGACAACAAAGACCAGAGTTGAATTTCTGCACCTTCAATTATGTCTTTGCTGAGTATTTTCATTCGATATACACTTAGATACATTTGCTATTTGAAGAGGAAGCATGGGAATGATTACAATGAAATGAATTCAAAGATGGAACAATTGGGAGTGTCAGTTGGAATCAGACTCTATGAGGTAGTCAGTTTGAGAGAAAGAAATAAGAGGGAAACTAAATTAGTTGAACAATTGAGATTCATATAAGGGATTGTACATTACATCTGCATTCGTAGTTTTGGAAGCATCTCTTTGGGAGACAAGCAGAGTCCATTGAAAAATTAAAGGACAGACCCAATGATTATCTAATCCGAGATGAAAATCCCCTACTTCTTAAGTACATCTCGGAAGAAGGGCACATTTCACCTGCATAATTTATGTGTGGAATTTTGAAAGTATGAAATAATTAAAATTTGGTAAGGGAGTCTTGAATGCTTCTGGCTTTACATGCCAAGTCTCTTATTAATTTAAGACTGATGAAAGAGGTGTCAGCTATTATCCTCACACTGTATTTATCTTGAGTTTCGAAGATGCCAGGGATTTATGAATTTAATATATTGAATGATACCAATTAAACTAATCATCTGATAACCATAATTACTTAATATTTACTTTTATTCCATATTCATGCAAACTATTTAAGAATTCAAATCTTTAAAAATAAATTATAATCTACAATTGAAAATAACTCTATCTCTTAACTATATATTCTTCTAATTTCTATATGATTCTATAGAGGTTTAAGTAGATTCCTATGAATAATTTGAAGACATTCCAGATTTAAATTTTTGTATTATTTTCATTATTTTATATGTTTGATTTAATCTTTAATATGATAGTTACCTAATTGAATTTACAAACTCATACTATTCTTATACTAATGAGTATGTAAATACAATTTTAGAATTGATTGTAAGATTTGATTTAATAACAAAATATATGCATTTATAGATAAATATATATATATGAAGTTGCAAAGCTTCATAAAAACTTTATTTCTTAATTTACTTTCTCTATTTCGTTAGCACTCTCTAAATATACTAATGACTCCTCGTAATATTATTTGGCTTCCTCTTTTCTTCTTAATTCTGCATGCACTTACCCCAGATTCTTTAAAAGTAAACCCATATTAGGTATCTTAACTTTTGAATTATAGACTCTCATTAATATTTATCGACAACTCTCATAATCTTGGCATTTGTACATTTCCTCTGCCAATTCAATCAATAAATCTAAATCATTTACTTCTGTTTGTTCCATTCTTAATAAGCATTGTTTAGCCTATTACCCTCTCTTCTATTATAAACAGTTTAGAGCCTAATATCCCCAAACTTCGCCATTAAATGGTTCATGAATGCTTGCTTAACAAAGGCATTCTTCAGCTATCGGGTCCTTTAATCTCAAGTTTGAAATTCCAAGTCCTAACCAAGTTAAGGAGCTATTTGAAGGATTTTATTAGTCTAAGGCCCTTTCAAAAATAGCCTTAGCGTCATGCCAAGACTTACGTTTAAGATACAGATAACCCAGTCTTAATAGGATATCAAAGGATTTCCTTTGTTATATAGACAAAGCCTTTAAGAAGGTCTCTTCTGCTTCATAAAACTGCTCAGTTTAATAACACAAAGCTCCTTTTATTAGGTAGACCTCATAATTTTTTGGATTTTGATTTAAGATTTTTTGAATTAAACTCAAAGCCTCCGTATAGTTTTCATTGAAAATATGAATCTAGGCCTTTATTATATTGATCTTTTGAGTGGTTCTATCTTTAATATTAATAAGAGCTTTCTCTGCTAGATCAAATAAACTGCGAGATGCGAAATACTCAATTAATTCTAATTGTATTTGATCTGTCTATTCTGGAGTCAAGACTGGAGCTTTTTTGGCTTTTTCTTGTTATTCAATCATTTATTATTTGAAATTGGGCAAAACATGAGGATCTGGTTATTGTTTTGGAAATCTTAAAGAAAATATTGAAAGTCGTACCCTTTTGTTAGTAAGCCCATGGTTCTCATAAATATTCTTTGAGTGCATCTCAAATATTTGTCAGCCATGTTTTGATTCCCTTGCTGTTTGTATATGAAGGCCATGAGTAAATTGAAAAGTGTATTAATAGGTTCCTTTTGAAGTAAAGCTTGAACAATGTTAGTGGCTTCTTTGTATCGTTCTCTTCTGATATAAAGACAGGCCATCAATAATTCATTTTCTTTATTCCATTCTATATCTCTAACCATTTAGATTAATTGTTCAGCTGCTTTGAATCTCTAGATTTTGAAACAATATTTTGCAAATATAGTTGCTGATTTAGGATCCACCAAGACCATATTAGTATAATATTTTAAGGCCTAATCGACTTGATTTATGGTTTCATATTACTCTGCAAATCTCTTGAATTTCTTAAAGGCTGATTCTTTCAAAGATTGGAATACTATGTCTCTATCTCTTTAATTTTAATCGTAGGTTGAGTATAAGTCTTCGTGAATATCTTCCTTATTATTAAGCACATATTCTCCAAGTGTAGTCTACATCTCTTCCATCATAAACACATAAAGTTCTGCAAACAACCTGTCTTATTCATCCTTGTTAACTCCTACGAACAAGCCTTCCTTAGCAAATTTATCAATACAGACTCTAATAATAGATGATCTCAATCTATCCTAGAGGATTTTGTATTTCCCTGATTAATTAATTTCATTAAGGAAGGATTCTTTCTTCTTTTGTAACTCCTGCCTTTTTTAGATTGTCAAATTCACACTGACTTTAGCCTTTTGATCACTTGGATAGAGTTTAGAATATTCTTCATCCAATGCCTTCATGGCTTCTTTGATGTCGCCTAGAAATAATGAAAACATAATGATTACTTTGAAATTAGCCAACACACTCAAATTTGCTTGGTATTCTTTATACAACTATTGGTTCAATATTCAGTACTGGAATGTCTTCAACCAATGGAGTTAGTGCAGGTTCAGTCTCAATTTCTACTTTGACGTACATCTTATCACAATTAAATTTAGGACAATCTGCATTTTCTTCTTATTTTAAGAATGCTCTCACAGTTGTGCGAGTGCATCCAGGCTCTAATAATTCTGACAAATCAAAAACACCCTTAAATATTATTTGAGTCAATTCAGCATTATTTAAATTCTTCGTCTTACCCTTCCTTAATTTAACTAATTCTTCCTCTGTGATGGCAGGCTGTCTAATAAAATAAATGTAATTTCTGCTTTCAAGAATCTCTTCTTCCAACTAACGTACATTACTCACCTCGACTGTATGAGTTTCTTCATACTAAATGCTAATAGTTTTGAATTTGTCTTCTGAAATAAAAAATAGTTTATCTTGTTCTGATAGAGTCCCCAAATGCTATTATTTTTTCTACTCTTCCTCTTCCTCCAATGCCAATGCCTTCTTCATTTATTCTTCCTCCTCTGGACTCTTCGTGTCCTTTTTATTCTTTTTACTATTTTTCTAATACTCCTCAAACTTCTCTCTCTCTGTCAATTCCCGACCCTTGATCTTGCCAAACAAATCTTCCCCTTAGTAACGAACTACATTTGCAAATATTCCTGGATTCGTTTCATCTGTTAATTTCCAATCCTCACTAAATCCATAAACTCCCTTTTATAATTATTTTATTGCCACTTTACTTTCACAGTTATATGTATTTTAAACAACTCTATTGGATTATTAACCTTTTCTAAAAGAGACAATAATTTGGGATCTGGTTCCATTAAATTTAATAATTATTTATTCAAAATGTTAACCAAATTTCTTAGAAAGAACAGAAAAGTCATTTAAGTAAACACTATTTTATGATAAACTAATTTTTTAGATATAAAATTATGTTCTATTTATAATAAGAACTATCATGACTAAGTCTAATTGATATAATAACAATTTAATAAAATAACACTCTTTTTATTTCTCATTAAACTTATAAATTTGTTTCGGCAATAAATGCTTTAATGGCTTCAATTAATTAATGCATATTCTCCATAGTTAAGGCCCCGATAGATCCAACTCTAAAGGTTTCTGCTTTAGTCATTTTGCCTGGATAAATAATTAGATTTTTAGCTGCCAAGTAATCATAAAATTCTATTCATTATGAATAATCTAATACAGTTAAAATTAAAATTAGGATCCTTTGGAAAGAGGAATGTAGTAATAATGCAGCCTTAGTCTTTGGGGTCGACAAATAATTTAAAACCTAAGCTTTGCATCTGTTAAGATAAATATTATTATAATTCTGTGTATCTCTTTTATCTTCCTTTGATACTGCCTTCTTCCTCAAACTCTTTAAGTGCGCATTCGAAACATCTCAATACATGAGTGGGAGGGGTGAATCTGAATTATTAAGTTTTAAGCATGTATTCTTCTTAATCATAGAGGTCGAGCACTAAAGAAGCAGCATTGCCTTTGCATTAAGTCAGGATTGATTTATTTGCAATGACAAAGGCGAACCCAGGTAATCCTTGAATATTTTTGTTGCTTGTGGAAATCAAGAAATCTATGTTTAATTTGGAAACTGGAATTTCATAAGCTCCAAATGAACTGACAGCATCCAAAATGAATACGACTCTTCTACTCAATCTGTGAACAAAGTCGATGTCATTGATGATTCCTGAGGTTGTTTCAGAGTGTACCATACTCAAATGAGTGATGGTTGGATCCTCTTCGATGGCTTTAATGATATCTTCTACTAAGCATTTTTGGTTTTCGTCATAGGTGAGCTTAACAAATTTCTTATTTATTGCAGTCAAGATCTTGGCTTATCTCTCCCCGTATGCTCCATTAGAGACTACAAGTACTCTAAGTTCTATAATGATATGAATTACTTATCGGTTTCTCTTTTTAAGACAGTGTGAAATGTAGCTTCAATTGCATAGGTACCACTTCCTTAGAGAAGTACTGCTGTGTAATCCTTTTCCTCTACATTCGATAGTTTCAACAAGGTGGATCGTATGTTTTGAATAATCTAAACAAATTTGGGATCTCTTGAACCCATATCTACTAGAGCAGCTTCTTTGACAGTTTTGGTTGTCAAGAGAGGTCCTGGCGTAAAAAGAATTTACATAATTTAATTAAATCAATAATATTCCATATTATCAATATATAATTGATCTAGTTATTTAAGCTAAATAATTTATAAGTATTTTGATAATTTATTAATTTGAATTTATGAAAGATGCACTTTTACTCGAGATATTCAATAATATCGCAATCTTAGTCAATAAAATATCAAAGTAGAAAAAAATAAACTGTAAGACATATTAAAAAAGACTAACTACATTTACTAATAAAGCTCGTTCTTTAATGAAGGCTGCTTAACCCTAACAGAATTAAACACGATGATATCCATATATATATATATTAATATTGAGACATTGATTATTTATACATCCTTCTCTATGAACAAAACAAACATGACAACAATTTTTGAATTTTTCTTTCTCTTACATAATTATTCATTTTGAACAACTTGTCTTTGAAACAGAAAATTTGATAGGAAACACTCTCAATTACAATAAACTGCCTTGGTGATGGTTATATTGGGTAAATATGATTTGAATTTTAAGGTAGTCAAACAACAATACAATTAATGTTTTATTATGCACTTTCGAATTTTAATGAGATTGTTATAAAATTAAAATAATATAATATTTCTATATGATATTTTTGATTAAATAAATTATTTAGACTTAAATAACATAATTGAATTTAAATTGAGATTACATAAGATAAAAATACACGTTTATCATTTGTTCAAAATCTTGTTAGCCAGATAGTTGAGGCCAGCAAAACCAAGTATAATTGCCAAGCTGATGCCAAAATTGGTTAGATAGTCGTCTTCGTATATTTCTTGGTGTCTCCTTGACGGTCTTTGGGGCTGTTGCGGAATTTCTTGGATGAAGGATGTGATGAAGGGCAAGAAATTCATCATGAAAAATCCAATAAAGAAAATAATCATAAAACTTCTTGCATTACCTTGTTGTCCTTATCCGAGATTGAAATTGGACATCATCATGAATGGCATACCAAAACCAAAACCAAATTGAAAGTTTCCGAATGGCTAATTTTGCTGTTGTTGTTATTGTTATGATGAATTGTTCTATTCTTGTCTTGGGTTTGTTGGTCTTTTGGGGATTTCTGATTGCTTCGATTCTTTTGAGTCTCCCGTGAAGATAGTTGTGACTTTGTCCAATTCGAAAACATTTGAACAATATGGACATTGCAATGGATTCTTCTTTTAAGCCCACTAATAATAAAAGTTAATAAAATACAGTATAGAGACACTGCCAACAATAGAGATGTCCACAGGGAGTGATAACTGGCTCAGTGGCTAGGTCCAAACATATTTTGCATTAAAACTTTTTGTACTTCTCATCATCTTATTTCTGACTATTCATTTTTATTTTAATTATAATAAAATATTGATAGCACTTGTTGTGTTTTTTTTACCTAAGTATTTAAAAAATGATATTATGTGTAAGCAAAAATTTATATTTATATTAATGGATCAATTAATTGGTACAACTGTGAATGGATACTAATTCATAAAGCAATTGGGAACTGGATCCATGGCTGAGTAACAATCTCAATTATTTCAAAGCATATATCTCGTGTAGGATAAGACCTCGCAAGTCAAATATGTGGCTAAAGTTTATACTTGCTTTAATAGCGATATTAGATGTCACAATGAGGCCATCATCCTCGAGAAGTTGAGCCATCCAAACATAATAACAATTAAAAGGAATCAGCAATTAAAGTTACAGGTTAATCGAAATACCTATTGTTAGGGGGAGCAAGGAGAGAAGAATTGTTTGATTTTGGAATATTTGGAAAAGGGCGACTTATTTGAATTCATAGCTAAGTCTGGCCATTTTGGGGAGAGTCTGTGTCGCTATTACGTTCGGCAATTGGTTTAGGTGGTTGATTTTGTGCATGGGAATGGATTTGTTCATCGGAATTTAAAATTAGAGTCATTATTATTAGATAGAAAATTTAATCTAAAATTATGCAATTTCTCGTGTGCGCAACATCAGAATAAATATAAGGATGGTAAACTGAAGACCAAAGTGGGGACTGAGAGTATAATTAATAATTGCATTTGAAGATTACTAGGCACCGGAAGTTTTGCATGGTGCAGTATACAATGGAGTGAAGGCAGATGTGTTTTCTTTGGGAGTGATATTGTTCATCATGTATAAGGGATAGCCCCCCTTTTTGAAGGCCAATTAATAGGATGCACTATTCAATTTGATAATTTAGGAGAACTACAAATAATTTTGGGAGATTCATTCCTAGAAGAAGATTGAATTTCACTTTGATTTCAAGTATTAAGTAATTTAAGGCAAGGGAGCTCTTCCTGAGAATGGTCAATCCGAACCCGGATACGAGATTCAGTATGGAGGAGGTGAAGAATTCGAAGTGGTTTGAAGGAGTGTCTATGAATATTTAGGATGTGTATGAGGAGATGGGAAAGAGAGAGAAATTTTTACTTAATGTGTGATTTGCTTGATATATATTAATATATTATTTAAATATTAAAATGGGTTGCACTTAGATGACAAATGTGACGACAATAAAGAATCCAAGGATGAAGAATTTTTTTGATCAGTGTCAGTATTATGGTTTTGAAAGATCGCAGGTACAAAAATAAAAGAATGTAAGGTGGTGAAAATAACTGAATACGAATTTCAATATTGCAGGGGAAGTAAGAGTTGGCAATCGAATTATTCGAAATCAATTTTCAATGAGTAGAATCCGGTGTTGTTATCTCCTTGTTTGCCTGATAATTTTGATAATTTGATATCGGGGTTGACCAATTTCAAATAATTATACCCAGAGGAGTTCAAGGATTTCCCCAAGAATTTAGGGTATGTATAAACGATTAAATCATTTAAGGATGCTATTGAGTTTGGGAAATCAATTCCCAAGCTTTAGAGCAGAGAAGTTGGGAAGTAATCAAATTACAAGTTTTTAAATCCAGTAAAATGTTGTAACAATATTTGTGTTCTGGAGATTGGAGGAGGAAATCAAGATAGGGAGAATGTCATAAGTCAGAACTCGGAATATTAGCAATCGCTTTCGAGCTGATGACGAATCCCAATCTTATTTGGAGACTGCATTCATAAGAGCGAAGAAATCGATCAAGCGACCACTTCACTTGGTTGGGATCTGTTTGGATAGTCAGGACAGGAAACCTCTGTATGAGTCAGTGATATCGCAGGAAGACACTCACATATGGATCAACGAGAATGATTAATCAGCCTAGGTGTTTAAGTATGCAGAGGATCCCAACTATTAGACACGGTAGTTGGAGTAATCCATTTTCATAGTAAATTCGAAGGGAGTCTTTGTAGGTTGTTTGAAGGAGAACTTTGGAGATCACTCATTCATCCATGAAATCAATGATATCATAGATGGTGAGATCAAACCAAAAGATGCCAACTAGCTCTTGAATTCTATTAAACAGAAGATAAGAAAGGATGATTATCAGAAGGTCAAGAAACTAATTGTAGAGGAATTACCCAATAAACAAAAATAGCCTATAGGAGATACGTTTAGTCTATCCATAAAAAAACATACGTACTTTAGAGACTATTCCAAAGTTGGAGCCACATATTTCAATCCAATTTTCAAAGCAGCTGGATCCAAGAAATATCAATAAAATTGCGATGATTTGATTTAGTTTGTAAAGGATTTCACTCCTATCGCTCATATGGAGACTGACTTCAAACAACATCATTCTGTGAACAAAAAGCTGTTTTTTGAAAAGCTGAGTCGAAAACTAATGTATTAGTGATATTTATATAGAAATATAGGATATGAGGATATCAGATTCATCTTAGAGAAGAACATCGAGATCTAGTATGAAGAGAGTTCTTAACGTTTCGAGATGAAGAGAGAAATAACCTCGATCCATAATGCTCCCCAATCTGTAAGTTGTGTCTATTCCAGGAAGGCAGCCTTACAGAAGTTGGGCAAGTCCATATTTGCATAATCTGAGAATTACACTCACAAGGAATTGGAATTAATGAAAGAATTCTTTGGGAATCCCTACTCTTTGAAGTATAAATTCATCTGTTATCATCAGAACCTCGTTCAACGTTGGCACTCTCTTCTCACCAATCCCCAACACCTATAAGATGTAACACAATGACTTTTCTGGGAGCAGTCAAATCATGCAATCCATCATTAGACCCACAAACAAGGGAATATTTGATAGCAAATTGGTCCAATCCATGAATCAATCGATTGATGATCAGAATCAACATTTTGGAATAACAGAATAAATAAAAAGCAATCAAAGTCAAATTGAACTAAGTGAAGGTTGGGATGGTGATAATAAAGTGGATTTGAATTACGATTAGATTCATTCAATCCATCAAATTAATAATGAAGTGCTCATCATATTCTTGATTGATTATACTCTTGATAAGCACATTGAACTCTTGCATCAGTTGCTTGAGTTCATCAAGAGTAAACAGTGGAATAGCTCAAATGTTAGAGTGATTGGATTGGAAAAGAGGAGATCCGAGGATCAATTTTAGAAGTAAATGAATAGATTAGAATAAGAAATGAAAAGAGGCATCTTTGAAGCATGGTTCCCTCTAGAACAACAGTTTCTTGGAGTTAACTTTTATAAAATATTATCTGATCTCTATGGATTGGATTCCATCTCTCCTATTTTGGTCATCGACCATCTAGGAAGATTGCTTTATCAGGGTCAACCAGATCAAAAGTTTGCTCCTCTGCTGACCAAAATCATCAACCAGGAATCCTTGAAAACAAGTACAACAACTATATTCATCCTATCATAGTTCATCCAGTTGACCGACCATTAAAACACAGGATTGATCTGGCCTAGTTTGGTAGAGAATGGAGAATTATTAAACAATACGGAAATGAGAGTGTCTACTTCAGTCCCACTGTACAGCAGACTCTAAAGTACTTGGAGAAGATGCCCATGAGGAAAGGCGAGCAATGGAAACTCACCGTCACTTAATTCCAATTGTGGAATGAGAATGGAGAGTTTGTTAGGAAGTGCTTTGAGAAGCCCAAGATTATCTATAAGTTTGAGAGACCTGAGTTGGCAGTCAAATTTTATAACATCATTGAAGAAATACAAAGATTGGTGGGGAAGGATAGGGTTGAGGTGGTCGACTTGAATGCTGAAATTCTAAAGGACAGAAATAATTTGTAGGGGGAATAATTAATTAAATGAATATCGATAAATATATATACATTTATAACCTTTTTACCTTTTTTTATTAATTATATTTACATACGCATGTTTTTCCCTGAGCAGGAATATAAAACCAGTACCAAAGTAGACATTCTATGTTTATCCCTAGAGTGAAGAAGAATTGAAGAAGTTGACCTTGGAAGAAGACTTAAGTGAATGTCAAAGATCCATTTACATTTTGACCAAGGGGCAATAACTGTAAAAGAAAGCCGTACAATTATTGTAAATTATCTCTAGATTTATTCTAATCTGCATAAGATTTTGAAGGAACCTAATGCCTTTGAATTCCTATTCTAAGTCATAATGTAATGACATTTATTCTACAATTACAAGTGAAGAAATCCAGTAACAAGAAGAAGACAATTAAATCATTGCAGCTAAATCACTTTAGAAGTTACTCAAAGACAATTCGCTTTCCATGCAAGAATTATTACAACTCTATGATTTGACAACCCAAATATTAAAGATTTGGTCACTCCCCGTACTGAATGAATGGGTCCAAACTATGGACCTCCTCCTTAGAACCATAGGTCTCAGCAATATTCTTCTTCCAATCCAACAATTGATACTACTATTAACCGATAGTTCCTAACCAGCAATATCGCGATAGAGTGCTGCCAAACTCATAGGCACTCTAGCGTAGGTAAGGATCTCCTCGTAATTCCTAGCTTCTCGGAAATGAGATTAAAGGACCAATTCTTGATAGAGCCAGGAGTTTGTGTTCGGATCATGACAAAGAGACTCGTTTGATTATGGCTGACAATGTGTTGATTAAAGTTTGCTAATCAATTTCCAGTGACTTAATCGAGTGTTATTTAATGGAGAAGATAATGGAACTCTACTACGACACTGATCCAATAGTGAGAAGTGCAGGAGTGAAGTTATTTTTTACAATTGCAAATAATTTGTCCCCTGATGAAATTAAAAACAGGTGTACGAAACAATTTATAGATACAATACAAAGCCAGAATGAGGAGAGCAAGTTAGTCATGTCCAAAATGTGCGGAAGAGTCTTTCACCTTGTACTTAAATGTCCTTATTTATGTTTAGATAAAAGATCATCTCAATTAAACTCAAGTCACTCTTTTCATCAACATATACATGTCCTATGTGAAAAGCAAGAACGTTGACATTAGAGTCAATTTTGTCTGCAATTTCCCCGCTCTCTTATCCTTGGCCTCAAAGAAATTTGAATACTTCCAAGAGTCTTATTTGCTGTGTTGTAATGACAGCAATGAAGTCGTTGTCAGAGCCATCATTAATTGTCTCCATGAAGTCGTACTACTTTCTGAGAACACTGAGATTTTGCTTTAGGTTTTCATGAACTTCATGAAATCAAAGAGTTTAACAATTTTGGAAATTCTGATTTTCAGATTTGCCTCCATTATCAACTCTTTTCAAAAACAAGTATTATGTTCATAATATGCTTAGTCAGTAACAACCACAATTTGGTCAACCAGCCATTGAATTATTGAATAGTCTAATTGCAAGAAACTTGTGGGACTTATAAATTGAATTACTTGATCAATTCAAAAAATGCCAGTAGATTTTTAGTGATGTGAGTATGTTCATGAATGCCATGATTGCTACAATTGGGAAAGGCATTCCCAACACTAAACAACAGTGTTGCGATAACATTGCTTAATACTTGAGTCAGTATGGAGACTTGAGAAAGAGAAAGGATTGGATAATACAATTGTTCGATCTTTACTTCAAGTCTGACATCTACCATAATCGAATCACCTTCATCAATATTGTACAGTCATTTTCTGAATTCATTTCTAAGAAACTATTCAAACAATATGAGTTCTTTGATATTCTGATATTTTCCAAGGATTCCGTTGTGAATGTCAGAATGAGATTAATAAAGGTATCAATTGACATCATTGTAGATCTTGCCATTGTTATATAAGAAAATAGACAATGATGATCTACCCATCTTAAATATGTTTAATGAATCTGTTTAGGATTGCATTCTGAGTGGATCTCGCTCCTTTCAATTTATGATTCATTAGACCAAAGAGGAGTTGTTGAAACCAAATGACGAGAATTTATTGAATAAGAGAGATCAAGAAATGATGGAAAAGGAGGAAATCATATTTAAGAATGACTAGAAGCAGAGACAATTCATATTGGATCAAGAGAGAGATGATTTGGAAATTAATAAAATAGATTTGAATGATTACTTGAATAAATACAAAAAAAAGTATCCGCTCTGTAAGATCAAGAGTTCCAATTAAAGTTAAACTAATTTGTTCAAAAAACAATAGATGTAAAATGGAGCCTCAACCTTAATCATAAAGAAATCTGTTGATCTTGATTCCAGCAAGAGTCCCTTATTAGAAAGTTCTTCGATGACAAAAAAGCCAGTCTTGAAATCTAAAACTCCTACTACAAAGAGTATTTGTGACATTAAAAAGTAATTCAAGCTTCCAAGTATCAAAAAATGAAATATTAATATAATATATGAACAGAAAGATGTTTATTAATCTTTCTTTTCGAAGAAATATCTAAATTTATGTCATCTATACAATTTTTATATCAATCAACTTAAATTTATATTCGCAAACAAAATATTAATAAAAATTAATTATGTAATTTTTTACACCTAAATTCTCCTTTGTGGTGCACAAAACATTCAAACAAAAGTTGTTGGCTAGAAAGGAAAAGAGGCGTTTCAGAGGATTAAATATTTATGTCCCTGAGTTTACTGGAGAAGGGTCTATTCATCCTTGGCTGGATGCTAAGAGAATCAAATTGTTGACCAAATTCTATGAAGATCATCGTAATAAACATCGATTCACATTCAAACTCTCTTCAGATGATAAAAAGAAGCTCAATGATGTTATGCAAAACTATGCTGAAATACATGTAAAGATGAGATTATTCATTCAAGTATTTGAGAATGCTCTAAGAAAAATATTGGCTCGATAAACACGCTGAAGTTATGACAATTGTGCAAAAGGAAGTGAACAACCTACCTTACATCTTGAAAAGTGAATTGGATAGAAAATTAAGTGAAAAGGAGATGGAATACTATGATCGTCCACAACTTGATGCTGACTCTGTTTATTTCGAGTAGCGTCTACGTACCCTGCCAGACGAAGAGGCATTAAACTTTGAGTTAGCCCAAAGACTGTTCAGGATAGCACAAGATAAACTTGCTTAGAATGAGTGATTAATATATACAGGCAGTTAATTATATTTTGAAAATCAAATGGGAGCCACTGATTCAAAGCCGATTTACAAACTCTATGAACATTTCAAATAGATCAATGTCCACAATAATGGTAAGTTCCATAACATCATATTCAGACTTCCCTGACTGCCAGATCTTATAACATAAACGTGATCCTAATCAATAATTGATCTTGCGTACTATCAGTATGACAGAAGAGGCGCATTTCAAAAGGACTGTTTAACAATATTAAATAAGACAAAAGATCAACCATCCAAATATCCTTGGTCTCAGCAATTACTTTTATGAATTTGAACAATAACTATGCGGATAGTTTTACAAGGTGAATTTATTATTCGAATACCCATAAAGCAATTTAGAAAGAGTACAGATTCTTAATGAAAATCAATTAATTGAATATCTCAAACAAACAATATCTGGATTAGCATGCATGTAAAGAAATGAAATTCCACATAATACATTATAACTTAAGTATTTATACTTAATGGATGGGACTGTAAAAGTATGCGATCCTCAGTACTTCCAACACAATACAAATTATGTACAAATATTACAGAATCCTAATTGTGTAGAATCAATTTATTTATCTCCTAATTTGGTTAATACAATTAGGAAAAATAATTGGTAACCTAAGCACAATTAGTATAAAAGTGATGTATTTACTTTGGGAATGCTTTTTCTCCATTTGGGATTGAACTAAGTAAATAGTGACTGTTACAATTACATCCAAGGTAAATTCTTGGAAGAACACCTAACTATTAAGTTGTAGAAACTAAGAACTCGATATGGATAGCTGTTTTGTGATTTGATCTAAATGATGCTTATTACTTAAGAAGATAAACGACCGGATTTTATATAAATGGAATAAATCATTAGTTATAAATAATTAACAGGGAAGCCAACATATTAATAATAATAATAATCATATTAATAATAATAACTAATCCCAAATGTTATACCTAAATAGATCATACCTGTTTAACCTATTGGATTGACTGATACGATTCATCAACCAAGCACAAACTCGTTACAACTAGAGTAATGTCAATACAATGCGTAGATTAATTAATCGAAGAGAGCTAGTCAAGTTCAAAATATATCACCTATGAAATATGCCCATCAATATACAATTAAAACAACTTCATCATAACGAAGCTCTACACCCATTAGTAAGGTTATGATTCCAGCTCAACAAGTCTAATCATAAGTGAGAGATTGTTCTGTGCCTAAGCAATAAAGTCAAATTTAGAATACAAGTTCGAGATAGATTAACCATGAGTACATCAATAAGAATAACTATTCACAGAATTCTATCTAAAACACAGCAACAGTTACAACGATAACCGATCAATCTATTTTAAGCAATAAGAGTATGCTCCAACAACTTAATCTTACTCCTAAATTGTCAATTCACTAAATGAATTAAACGAATTCTAAATTCCAATAGATTAATCAACCACCCGAGTCCAAGATATTGCCCAGCTTAGTATTTTAATTACAACAAGATCAATGTGACTCTTTGTCGAAGTTCCATCCCTCAGAAGTGAGTAGTGTGCATTCTCAATTTGATGAGAACCTGGATTCCTAGGTGAATGAGGACGTCAACACTTAGAGATAAGGAGATTGCGAATACTCCTAGATTTTATGTGATTCTACAAATCTTCCTTAGTAGTTTAAGAACACTTTGACTAAAGAGTTTAGTTTACCGTATGAGATGTCAAAAATCAAAGAGAAAAAAGTTAATGAACCTGAATTTGTAGTTGAGCATTATGGGAATGGATCTCGTTATGAAGGGATGAAATGGAATGGGATGAGACATGGATAGGGAAGATTCTTTTATTAGGATGGCGGTTTGTACGATGGAGAATGGAAGGAGAATAAAATGCATGGCGAAGGTAATTGCTGAGTCTAATGTTGTAGGAACCTTATATTATGGAACGGGGTAGCCTGCTTATGAGGGACAGTGGAGCGAGGATCAATTTCACGGTTTTGGGACTTTGTATAATGAGCATCCTTAGTTGTCGGAGGAGGGTTTTGATTATAGGGACTTTGACAATGTGGAGGAGTAAGAATTGCTGAGATTATTATAGTTATTGGATGAAGTACAGTGGGAATTTTAAGTTGGACAATAAGGAGGGTCAGGGCAGTTTGCATTTAACGAATGGGGAGAGATTTGTGGGCAGTTTTGAGAGGGATTTGATTAATGGGAAGGGAGTGTTTTACAGGATGGATGGGAAGATGATGGAGGGGAGATGGGTGGACAACAAATTAGTTTATTGAATTATAATTGATAATCTCATTGAATGTAGATATATTTTCATATTTGTTTGTTTAAATATTTAATTATTTTTAAATCATTTTAATTATGCCGAAGGGTCATCCATAGTAGAGAAATAAGGCATTTAAGGGGGAATCGAAGCGGAGAGCAAAATAGAAGAGTGAGGGCAAATTGAAGAAGAAAATAAAGAAGCAAGAGATCAAACAGACGAAAAGTAAAGATCCTCAATAGGAAATACAGATTGAGAGGAAAGTGAAGGATTAGGAGTAGAGAGAGAGAGTGATGAAAGCAGTAAACACAAAGATCATAGCCATGTTTCCAATGAATTAATAAGCCAACATAGCCGCATTAAAGTATGGGATGTGATTATCACTAGATTTCGATTAATGTAGCATCTCAATATATAATCAGTGGGAATAAGTTCCTACAGCACTCAAGATTGTTTTTTGAATGTGGAGGCAAATGGGAAATTAATAAAATAGCCATTAAGATTTATATTCTTGGATAGAAATCCCGAGTAAATACTAGATGCATGTAAAGTTGCAGACATCGTATGTCCAGTGTTGTCTTGCAGAGATTGCAATACAAACACAATAAGTTTGGATCCTCATAGCAATGCGAATGCATTTGATGAGCAGGGTTATAAGTTGCTTAGTAATTTGAGAGCCCAAGGTTTAGTTCAATAGGTGTGTTACATATAGGATTTGGAAGAAATAAGTCAGAGCAAGAGGAACGTAGTTAAGAAGTTGTTCACAAGATACTTTGAGAGCGAATTTCCAGGAGCTCATATAGTTGATGATTGTTCAACTTTGATGAGGAGTGTGGTTGTGTTGCATGAGTAAGCAGTGGAATGGAGAGACACTCGTGGTTATATGTTGCCTGATGATTTGGCATACGTGAATGGAGAGTTAAGTATTACAGGTACATGGAGAGGGTAGAATGGTTTAAGTGCAGATTAATTAGTGCATATCACAGGAGTTGATGATTTCTAGATTGCACGCATTGAGTTGCTGGGGATGATTGAGTAAGTATTCGAATCAACCTAACCAGAATCCCTGGATCCCATATGCAGAGACAAACAACATGATATTGGAGATTGTGATGATTTGCTGAAAGACATAGCAGGGATGCAATTGCAGGAGGAGGAGGAATAAATGATCGAATAAGAAAGCGATGTTAGTTACGAAGATCTTGATAAGGAGTTTGAGGATGAGGCTCAAAAGAAACGAGAATAGTTCGAGATTGTACATAGGGATACTGAGGATTTAGACTATGAAGATGAGGTGGAATATGGAGTGGAAGTTAAATTGAGAGAACGATATGATAAATATCAAGGGTTGAAGAACATCAGGACGAGTGAATTTGATCCTCTTACTTTTTTACCAGATGAGGCTGAGAAAATCTACAATTTCAGATTCCTGAAAAAGATTAAGTAGGATGTCATGGAAGAGATGAAGTAGAAGGAATAGATTAAGCCTGGAATGAGAATCAAAATTACTTTGAAAAATGTACCTGAATTGATAGTGCAAAGACTCACTCAACCAAACAAGATATATGTTATTTCTGGGTTGTTGAAACATGAAAGGAAGATGACACAAATGCATGTGAGATTTCATAGACATTAGATGCATAACTTTGTTCTCAAATCCAAACATTAAGTGTTTGCTTAAATTGGATTCAGAAGAGCTCACATCAATCCAATCTATTCTCGTATTCTTAATGTAAGTATACTCATCCTATATTTAGAATTGCAGCAAAACCAAATATGTCAAGGAGATTAAGGATGACACATTTTATCTGGCATCCTTCTATTTCTATAATTCATTCCCGCAACAACCTGTGATCTTTTGGCAAAATGACTTTGATTTCAGAAGCAGCGAGATCATGGGAGTTGGAGATATTCATCGATGTGACACCTTCCAAGTAATCCTCAAGAGAATTGTACTTACTGGATATCCAGTCAAAATCAACAAGAGAAAGGCAGTCATCAGAATGATGTTTTTCAATCCACTTGACATCAAATTCTTCAAACCTATTGAATTATCAACGAAATTGGGATTGCGAGTACTTCATTCATATCATTTCTTAGGGAAATATCCTAGAACCCTTGGGCACACATGGTCTAATGAAATGCATGTTCAATAACTTCGTCAAACCCAACGATGTCATCAGTCTCCAATTGTATAAGAGAGTACATCCTAAATTTGTGAATATTTAAATATGAAATATTTATTATGTGTGAAGAATTTCTGTACGATCGCAGCATCCATTTCGACATTGCCTCTGCTAAATTGAACATGCTGAAAGGAGAAAAAACTCTGTTCCTCTGGAAAGATGTTGAAGACATCAAAGGAAACCCAGATCAACTTGGTAGCTTAGTAATCAGCAACACAAGGATCCTATGGTGGAGTGAACGTAATAACAGTGTCAATCTCAGCATTGGCTTAGGCACCATATTTCACATTGAGCAGAAAGTCACTAACAATAACCGTACTTTTGGAACTCTCTTTCGAACCAAACTATCGACTGGATAAAAATACGAATTCCATTTCTCTAGTCAAGACAAAAAGCTCTATGACTCCTTGGTCAATATCCAAAGACTGTACACTCAAACCATGTTGCATCGCGAAATCAAGGTGCAATTCGCTATGATTTCCCAGAAGAAACTCAATATCTCAGAAAAAGAATAAATAATCAATCAATTTGCCAATACGACCAGTGTTGCTAATGATCAATAGGATGTGTAGGGAACTCTTATCTTTACCAATGTTAGATTTGTTTGGTTTTCTGCCACTAATGAACTGTTTAATATTAGTATTCCTTGGATTGCAGTTAAGAAAATAAGCAAGAAAACTACCAAAGGTTTATACACAATGATAATTGAAACCTATCAAGAATTTGGAGGATACTATGTTGGTTACAGGAACATAGAAATGGATAGCATGATCAAAGAATGTACTAAATTGCATGCCTTTTATATCGAAAATCCAATTTATGGAATTGAAATCCAAGAGAAACAACAACCCATTGTTTAGAAATTTGATGAAAAGGTATAAGTGGTTTAGAGTATCTACAATCAAGCAGCTAGATATCAAGCTAATGAAAACAATGACATTCAAAATGATATAGTATGCTCTCAAGAATTGGGATTGGCTATTTAGAAATTACCAGCAAATGCTAAACTAAGTGACTTCTGGAATATTATCAAATATTGATTCTATAAAGACATAATAATTAGAAATCACATCATCTAACTAAGATATTTGTACACTCTATTAGAAATAAGTATAATGTTACTTGGTTGATAAGGAAGGTACAAATGTAATTATAACAAAAATCATGATTCTCATTTGTTTTTTGAAATTGGCATCAAAAATGCCTATGAATTTATCGTGACATTTCTTAACATCTCTTTCCACATTGCTCTATATCTTTTCCAAACAACCTTTCATTTCAGATACCTTCTCTCGCATGATCACCATCTCCTCAGTTTCTATAATGTCCACCTTGCTCTTGACATTCCTTTGCAATGGAGTTTGCATTCTCTTTTTTGAATAGGTGTAAATCAACTCAATCACTTGTCTATATATTCTGTTGTCCACTATGTTCTTGTTCTTAAAGTAGTAATCGAACAAAGTGTACAAGTCTTCATATATTGCAGTGAGTTTGTGGATGTTCTAATGTAATTATGATTGTTTACTGCATCAATCTCACTGAAGGTCTGATTGAAATTGGAGCCTTGGTAGATCCTGCCCATACAAATTATAAATGACAACACGATGTCTGCATGAATGTTATACAATAGAACATCATCATCACAATAGTTTATAGCTTGCATAAATGGTAATTCGAAATTGCACAATGTAAATCCACCAAAACATATGGCCCCATAAAGAGCCAGAAATCCATAAACATAATTATACTCGATTTTCTTCTTCTTTTCAATGTAGATAACTACTGTTCTCATCAGATTCCAACTCTGAAGACTGAGTGAACAAGTGATGTCAATCAATTCATGAAGAGCATTTTCTTGGTCCATATCTATCGTAATTATCCTATTCAAAGCCTACAAGATATAGTTCCTAGTTTTCAGATCATCATTCAACACCAATTAGAATATAATGGATAAAAAATGCATATAGAACCCCATAAATATCACTGAATAGATGAGAGTGTAAGGATGAATGGGCCAAAATAAGAAGAATATCGGTATTAAGACTTTGAGTGTGATTAAGGTTATCACAACAAATATCTGTAAATTTCTATCTGGAATTAGGTACTTTCTGGTGTAGATATAGTGTGGCAATAGAAAATGCTAGAAAACACTACGATTCCCATTGAATCCCAAATCCTGGAGGTAATCCAAAACCGACTTTGCTTTTTCGACTTCCTTGATCAATTTCGATTTTCTTCTCTTAACCATAGGTGATGCCTGTATTTCGCTGTTAATGAAATCTGAACACATGCTAAAGTAAATCATGGTTGGATCTAGATTTTCTTTGTCAATGATGTGATCAACCTATTTTGAGAATTGTTATATAGTGTTGAGATTATCTTTGTCTTGAGAATCTTGAGCCTTGATGAAATCCATGTGGGCTCTGCCTAGGCCGATGTTGTAGAAGTTCTGTTGGCTGAATAGGAAGGAGAAGTTGAAATTAAATACGTATCTTTGCTCCTTATCTTTCTGAGTTCTAATTTATTGCTAGACAATAATATGAAGACTTGCTTACAGCTTTCTCTATTTCCACTTCCTCTATTTTAACCAACTCCTTTTGAGTAATGAATATCGCATACAACATAATAAACATCACACAATTGACTGCCCAATGGAAATATTCACGATTCACTTCCGACAATTCTTTAATATTGAGGATTTGAATTTACCTGAATGGTTAAACAGACCATACAAAAAGATCGTATAAATACAGGCTATGCATATACAAAGCATGTAATCATAGACGTATTACCTTGATTGCAATATAGATTGATATGGATTACTTCATGTATTATTATCGAAATGCCTTGTCCGTATCCACCTTACGCAGTAGTTTAAATATATAGAGACTCACAATCATGTAACTAAAATAAACAGGGCCAGAATTGTAGACCATTAGAACCATTCTTCTCAACAGACATTTGAATTGATATTTCCTTTTATTGGTCCAAAACTTGTGCTCTGATTCATCGTCAACCAGAATGTCAAAATTGTTGTGATGTTGGTTCTAGTTCTATGATAACTGATTACAACGATGGCCAAGGAAGTGTTGAGGATAGAATCTTAATGCCCATGGTGTATATTCATTTATAAGTTTTATTTATTCGGAGTAAAACCGCTTGTAATTATAATCTTATGAAAAATTGTTCTCAGTCTTACATATTTTCTACAAAGTTATCGTAAATCATTAGAAACGGATGTACTGTTACAATAACTGTTTATCAAGAAAGAATCACTTTGACAGGTATGAGGAAAACCAGCAAAAGTGAAAAAATCGACAAAGAATTCAATTTTTAAACTACACAATATGTCATACATTGGGATTACTCTCAGTAAAATTTATCTTCATTCTCCATAGCCATTCTAGAGACATTGAAAGTTTTAGCCTATGCAAACAGAATGCCAAGAAGTACACTTTCAGTGCCAGCAATGACCAGCTCAGCCAGTTAAAAAGTATATTAAAGGGGTTAATTGGTTTCGCAAACTGGGAATCGGATTACAAGTACGTTAAACACATCAGAGACAACACGAAAAGCTAGGTATCAATTTTGAAAAATCCATTTTTAGGTAATCCTTGGTAAACAAGAAAATTAGTTTTAAGTTCTAAAGCGCATTGATTATCCAATTGTAAATAACCATTACTATTTAGTCTTCTGATGAACTGCTAGCCCTTAAACTTCTTCGGGAGCATCCTCATCCGAACGTACTTGGCTTCAACTCATATTACATCGACAATATGCATTGCTACATTGCAATGGATTATCTATCCTATGGCACGCTATTAGACCTTCAGAAGAGGTACAATTTTAAATTACCTATGGGCATCATCTAAGATGTGATGCTACAGACTTTAGAAGGTATGTCATCTTGAATATTTCAAAATATAGGTTTAAATCACTTGCACCAATTAAAAATTACACATCGAGATATTAAATATGACAACATAATGATTGCTTCTTTTAACCCTCTACAAATCAAAATCATCGACCTAGGACTCTCTACAATCAACACCACTTCCAACACAAGAGCTGGCACCGTAGGATACATGGCTCCAGAAGTATTTACCTCACCTAGAATCACTGAAAAAATAGACATTTTTAGTGCCGGAGCTGTATTCCACAAATTACTTGTTGGTAGACCGATCTATGAGGATTATTGGCAAAATTAAGCAGCTGACATTAGAATCAGTTCGCACATTCAAAATAAAAATGCCTAAGATTTATTGCATCAAATGCTAAGCCTAGACCCTAAATTAAGATACAATGCTTAAGACTGCCTTGGTCACCCTTTCTTCACAGATGAATCCGACTAATTGTCATAGAAGTATGTAAATCAAATTAATTTAGGGCGTAATTGTATTTTTATCTATCCCCAAAATAAGCCAAGCTATAAGTTCACACTCCAGCGACAGATTTCATTTCTAATTAAAATGTGAACCCCTTTAGACTAAATTGACAATATTGTGAATAGTTTTATATATATTTATGACTCATTATAAACTAATTATTTTCAAAATTAAAATTATTTTATATTAATTACTATTTATGGATTTAAAATAAAAATCTTAATTATTATTTTCGATTTTAATTATAATGAAATTATTCGTAATTAAACTTAATTTTTATATTTAATATATTTATAAAATAAGACTTTTTTAGAGAAACACTAATTATTTAAGTTAACTCATTAAAACAATCCAAATATAAAATATAAAAATTAATATAGAAGTTTTTCTAAATCCATAATGTTAAGTATGTTTAATTTGAATAAATTATCAACTCATATCAATTCTCAAATTATCAGACATGCTTAGTTTCTCTATTAAAGAAAATTTAAAAGAATCCTNGGTTTCGCAAACTGGGAATCGGATTACAAGTACGTTAAACACATCAGAGACAACACGAAAAGCTAGGTATCAATTTTGAAAAATCCATTTTTAGGTAATCCTTGGTAAACAAGAAAATTAGTTTTAAGTTCTAAAGCGCATTGATTATCCAATTGTAAATAACCATTACTATTTAGTCTTCTGATGAACTGCTAGCCCTTAAACTTCTTCGGGAGCATCCTCATCCGAACGTACTTGGCTTCAACTCATATTACATCGACAATATGCATTGCTACATTGCAATGGATTATCTATCCTATGGCACGCTATTAGACCTTCAGAAGAGGTACAATTTTAAATTACCTATGGGCATCATCTAAGATGTGATGCTACAGACTTTAGAAGGTATGTCATCTTGAATATTTCAAAATATAGGTTTAAATCACTTGCACCAATTAAAAATTACACATCGAGATATTAAATATGACAACATAATGATTGCTTCTTTTAACCCTCTACAAATCAAAATCATCGACCTAGGACTCTCTACAATCAACACCACTTCCAACACAAGAGCTGGCACCGTAGGATACATGGCTCCAGAAGTATTTACCTCACCTAGAATCACTGAAAAAATAGACATTTTTAGTGCCGGAGCTGTATTCCACAAATTACTTGTTGGTAGACCGATCTATGAGGATTATTGGCAAAATTAAGCAGCTGACATTAGAATCAGTTCGCACATTCAAAATAAAAATGCCTAAGATTTATTGCATCAAATGCTAAGCCTAGACCCTAAATTAAGATACAATGCTTAAGACTGCCTTGGTCACCCTTTCTTCACAGATGAATCCGACTAATTGTCATAGAAGTATGTAAATCAAATTAATTTAGGGCGTAATTGTATTTTTATCTATCCCCAAAATAAGCCAAGCTATAAGTTCACACTCCAGCGACAGATTTCATTTCTAATTAAAATGTGAACCCCTTTAGACTAAATTGACAATATTGTGAATAGTTTTATATATATTTATGACTCATTATAAACTAATTATTTTCAAAATTAAAATTATTTTATATTAATTACTATTTATGGATTTAAAATAAAAATCTTAATTATTATTTTCGATTTTAATTATAATGAAATTATTCGTAATTAAACTTAATTTTTATATTTAATATATTTATAAAATAAGACTTTTTTAGAGAAACACTAATTATTTAAGTTAACTCATTAAAACAATCCAAATATAAAATATAAAAATTAATATAGAAGTTTTTCTAAATCCATAATGTTAAGTATGTTTAATTTGAATAAATTATCAACTCATATCAATTCTCAAATTATCAGACATGCTTAGTTTCTCTATTAAAGAAAATTTAAAAGAATCCTAAATACACTAGATTATCAAATAATTTATTAACAATAGAAACTCCAATATCTTACAATTAATAAAAGTTTTTGGTTATATTTGAAAAATAATGAAATATAACCAAAACATTTCAAAGTGACAAACAGTTAAACTTATATTTAGATTGTGAGAGAAGTCTTATACAAAAGTGACTAAATTGCCTAGATGTTTAATTCTTTAGTCACTTCACATTTCACATCAGATAATCCACTATTTATTCCCTCAAAATAGTTTTAAATATATAACTATATTTAACTTATATAAGGCTTAATTATGATTATTAATCTAACAATAAAAATTTAACATTCCAGGAGTACAAAATTAGTATTATCTTTTTATTGGACTGTTTTTAACAAATTTTATAATTAGTTTAACTAAAATAATTGTGTTTATATTTTTAGTTAATTCTTATCAAAATTTGAACAAATAGATGCTGTTTCCTAGAATAATGAAATAATCTGATGTAATAAACTTATAAGTATTGGGATAATAATATTTAAAATAACAGTATATGATTACTTGGATTGTAAATGAGAAAATATTTATAATAAGTGGATTAGACAAATTTGTTAAGTGTAATTATGGATGTTTCTGATACTCTAAAATATTGGTGATAATTCTATTGAATTATCAGGTACATGCTGATGAAACTTTGAAAAATATTGGTGTTCATATTTGATTAATACTAGGATTTTAGATTATATTTTAAGATTTTCTAAATAATTATTTAATTGTAATAATACTAGAATGAAAATGGAGGGTGACTCTTGCAATTATGATTTTGATATTCAGAAATGTTATAGTTTACGTTTGTGACTACATTTAAATTTCCTCTTTTGGATTAACTAAAAGTATATTTTCTTTTACCTTCTATAGTTTGTTCAGTTATAATTAAACTTATCAATTATGATGTTATAATTATTTAGTTGAGTAGTATCGAAATTACAATTTTAGTAAGGGAGTCAATAATGGTAGTTCCATTTGATCAGTTGTACTATGTGCATTGGGTGAACTTTGCCCACACCAGGAAGGCCTAGAAAAATAAAATAAAAATTATTATTGAATATTCTCAATGGAATTAATGTCATAATATGAAATTCTGATCTTACAAATAGATTATTAACTATGTTTCTAAATATTAGGATAAATATAAATTATTATTATTATGAGTAATGTCACCTCTTCTTCTAGATGTCCATTCAAATTTCCAACTGAGCATCTCAAGAATGATAATAAAAGCATGACTTTTAGAGATTTCATGCAATAGCAATAGATGAAGGATGATCAAAAATTCTAATGCACAGGATAATTATCTTCTGTTTAGACTTCTCCAATAGTGTCAAAGAAATAAAGATCTGAAAAATAGTTAAGTTCTCTGCTACGCTAGGAACCTCGGAATCAGTTCATAATAAAGCATGGCTCACAAAGTCAGGTCACAATTAATGAGTTTGTAAATAAAGTGAAGAGTTTTAGAAGTCAAGAGTAGTCACCAACCAAAACACTCTATCACCTACCCATGATTAGTGATTCCTAGATTTGCGATATTGTTCTACCCAATACTCCAGTTCATTTCAAATTTACTCCCTTTTAGCATAAGATCAGGAATCCCCATAGCAACAGTCTACGAAATGTCCATGAGCAACTTGAGTAGCTTAGACGACCCAAAGTGTAGCAGCAACATCGTGAATTAAAGTAACTTCCAAAGACGTAAACGGAAATCATTAGCAAATTTTTTGAGACTAAATTCTAAAAGATAATTAAGACCCAAATCAAGTAATATGGTAGCAACGAACTACTTGATTAGCATTCTGAGTCTCTTTATAATAGAGTCATTTTAGATCGTCAGCTAAAAAATAAATACTATGGAAAACACCTCAAATACCTTAAGGATATTTATAAAAGTATTTTGGGAATAGGATACACATAGGAGATACTACTTGATCAATTTAGGATGAGGAGTATTCATGCTCCACTCTTCATAAAGAAAGAGTAATTCATTAGGTTCAAATATCTGTTCATCAATCAATATATGGAGATGGAGACTCCTGTAGAGCTGCTTTTTAAGGGTTGTTACAAATTGGAAAATTTTAAACCTTTGATTTTGAATCAGAGGAGTGATTTCGAAATATTCGGAGGAGAATCTGGAATTAATGAAGTGGCTAAGAACATGTACGAAAAGATTTTCAAAGATTACACATTAAGTCCGTATTTCAAGGCAATTGAATTGGAGGAGTAGGCCAGTAAATTTGCTAAGCTTTTTGCCTAATTGATAGATCATACTGAATCTCCGAACTATACTCTTGAAGTGCTCAGAGAAAGGCATGTCAAGTACAAATTGACACATGTTCAATTGGCTAATTTCAAATTCTACCTATCCACAGCTCTGCAAAAGTTAGGGATAGGTTACAAAAATTTGAGAATATTGCTAAGGAAGATGGACACCTATAAGTTTGCTATTTTGAATAAGCCATCGCTTTAGGAATGCATCAACAATGCTCCTGGAGGATACAGAGAATTTGTTGAGAGTTTTGTGCGTCTATGTTCGAGTGAACCCATTCTCTATGATTTAGTTTAGAAGAGAGGGAAGTAAAGATTCACTGCGCATTGCGAAAATGTCTTTCACTATTTTTTCAGGGACAATGTGAAGTCAATCACTGATGACGACATAGAATCTATTCATAAAAACAAAACCATAATTTCAGAAAAGGTCTATAGGAAATTCAAGGAAAAAGCTATGCAAGCTGTCAGCAAAGTAACAAATGATCCAATTTTATTAAGTGATTTCGAAGAGGATTGGGAGGAAATTACACCCATCCTAATGAATAAACCTAAAAAGACTACTATTAAATTGCTGGGAGGCTAGGCGGTTATCAATCGAATTGCATCTAAATTAGAAAATGAAATCATGCAACGACCATTGTTGTACAAAGTATTTGAAGTAAATTTGATTTATCATTTTATCAAAGGACAATGAATCCCAAGTTGGTCCCAATTTGAAATGCAAATTAAACTTGATTCTGTACGGATTGCATTTCTACAAACGTACAGACATTGAAGTACTTCACAAGAGGTTACGAATTCGTGAATAAGCATATTTTGAATTTTAATAAGTTAACATAGCATATATATTTTAGGCCATGAAGGCTGTCATGTAGGATGAACCATCTAAATTGTAATGGGTCCTTGATGTTATTGATGACTACAAGAAACATATTGTTTTTGATTGATTTAAATTTTTATTTTGTTTTTATGATATAAGACACTCAGAAATCGTTTAAGGATTTTTTGGAAACGTATACCATCAGACAAAAGGAGCCTGAAAAAAGAAGACTGCCCAAACAGAATCCAGTGTTCCTACTTACTAAATATCAACCTCAGAAGAATTCCATTCAAATTGAATAAAATTTTAGTTATGCCATCACCACATCTAAGACCACACATATTGATCCTCCATTGAGTTTGCGATTTAAAACATTAGAAAGTGAAAAGAGCAACATGTCAGGTCTATCGCAATTCCGTAAAAATGAGTGGAAGTAAAAGGATAAAAATTATTGCTTAATTCGAAACTCCGAATTATTCAATGATGTTATTCGAAAATCAACTAGGTTTCATAGTTAATAGTAATTGGTACCAATCAAATCATAGGATTAAATAATTAAGGGATACTTGATGGAACTGTCTCGAAAGCGGAAAGTAGCACCGAAGCCTCAAGGGACAGATGAGTTACTGAATTTTGAAGTGGACCAAATATATTTGGATATCACAAGGAAAGATAACATGTTGAGTGTTAAGTTTCCTAATAAAAATCAACCTGGTGTGAAATAAGTATTTAGAAATCTTCTAGCTACTGCTTATGATCAATAAATGTTTTTAGACTTGCCTCGTCTAAGGGTCATACATTTAGGCATGCAATTAACACATGCTCACTTCTTCAAGTTTAAGTACCACTTTCTGAATAAGTACATGCAATTGAACATCTCAACAGAAAAAATGTTCAATTGTTGTGAAAGGATTGAAAATGTCCGTCCTTATATACTTAATGAAACACTGGAATTTGAAATCTATGGAGGAGAAGAAGGCATCAAAGCCATCACTAAACTCATGTATAAAAAAATCCTATCAGATGTCACATTATCACCTTATTTTGAGAAAATTGACGTCGCCACTTAGGAATTGAAATTTGCTAGACTCTTCTTTTAATTAATCTATCATTTGGATTCACCCAATTACTCATGTGAAGTGCTGAGAGAACGACATGTCAAGTATGCTTTGACAAATGTGCAACTTACGAACTTTAAATATTACTTGTCTTTAACTTTGTAATAGACAGGTATACCTTGGAAGAATATCAGACAACTCTTAAGAAGAATGGACATCTACAAATATGCCATAATAAATAAAAATGATCTCCAACATTATGTGAATTAGTTAGGCTTCAATTAATTCATTGAGAATTTTGTGAATAGTTGTTCATAAGATGCCATGTTATCTGAATTGATCCAACGTAGAGGACGATAACGATTTATTTCACACTGCTGCAATATTTTCCATTACTTTTTTCGTTACAACATAAAGGCTGTAACCAGAGAGGACTTATATTTAATTCATTCAAAAAAAGCTATAATAAATGAGAAGATTTTCGACAGGTTCAAACAAAAGGCTGTTGAGTCTGTCAAAGATCTGACTGATGATAATCTAGTGGTCTAAGACTTTATTGAAGATTGGGATGAGATCAAGCCAATAATTTTAGGAGAAACCAGAGAACAATAGATTCTTAGCTTGGGTTAAGAATATCTAATACCCAAATTAGTTTAAATTTTAGAATACGAATTTTTTTAAAGGCATTTGAATAAGATATATGAAACTGAAGAGGCGGAGATGGGCAAAAGCATACTTTGCAAATTAAACTTACTGCTCTACGGAGTTAGGTTTTTCAAGAAGTAAGACTTGCAAATAATTCACAAACGATTCAAAATTACTTCTTCACAATACTACGACTTCTCACAATGCTTTAAAATTGCTTTATAAGAATACAAAGTCTTGAATTATGTTCACTAATTAATAGAAGAGTATGAAGAATATATAGTCTCTGATTGAAAATTTATAAAATATTAGTATTATATTTAGTGGGAATTCTGTAAGGGATTTAGAAAGATTTTCAATTTTCACTTTTGTATAAATTAGATTGATAAACAAATAATGACTCTGTTAATAATAAATATATCATTATGTGAATACCTTTCTAAACCAAGCTGTCACTTCATCTAAAGCTTATTGTGCTGTTTCCACATTATAAGCCTCTGGTCTATCTTGATTCATGAAGGCATGTCCTACACCTGGCCAAACTCTATTATGAAATAGCAATTCATCGTTACTTGACTGTGACATCTTTTCCTGCCTTCTGTCCAGCTTCAACTAATCTTTGAGCATCGTCTGGTGATGAAAATCCTTTCATTTCGTCCTTCTCTCCAAAATGACCATAGATAGGTCCTTGGATGTTATCCAATTTGAAGGTGTTCAAATCACACACCCCATAGAAAGGAGCTGATGCATCAATTGAATTAGAGAATGAGATGGATGCAATTGCTAAAGCTCCACCCATACAGAACCCTGTAACACCGACCTTAGTGCATCCAAGCTCTTTTAAATGTTTTGCTGCTCCTTCAATGTCTCTTACTGCTCCTTCCCAATCTAATCCACTAAGAAGATGGCCAGCTTCCTGGGATTATTCTAGAACAAAGAAATGATACTTCTCTATTTTGTGCAACCTTTCCTCTGTATATGTCTGGAGAGATGCATTGGAAGCCTTTCTGGGCAAGTTTGTCAGTGGTTTTGACCATTGATTCATTCAAACCCCACCATTCCTAGATGACGATGATGCCGAATTTGGAATCATTCTTGTTCAAATAACTTATATAGGAGCGATGTAATATACCCTTCTCCATCTGGTCTGCCATCGACTTTGAAGGTGCAGTTTTTTTTGGCTGGAGTGTGAAGAGGTTGATCGACTTACATATTGGTATTATTATTATTTTATGAAATTGAATTGAGAATTCTGAGAATAAATACAAAATGATTTCAGTTTATATCTTTGAGTCCTTTTTTCTTAATTTAATTGATGTAGTCTATCAGTTTTTGGTTTTTTTATGAAATCGCTATGTCCAAAGCTGTTCTCCCCTTGTTATCCGTCTTCTTGTAATCAATCCCTTTAATCAACAGGAACTTGGCAATCCCATTTCTTTCCTTCAAGGCTGCCTAATGCAAGAGTGTGCAGCCATTGGTATCCACTAATCTTAGCAAAGCAGGATCACTGACAATTCTAAAGGTGAATTCAATCTTTTCATTTAATGTAATTAATCTCTAGAGATCTAAAATCTATTGTGTCTGATAAGTAGATGGCTTTTTGATTTGCTCTCCTGGTTTTAAGTCGTATTCCTGGATCTATGGTACTGGCAATTAATATAGAGCATTCGAGTTCATTCTTTGTAGCACATTTTTAAAAGATGGGAGTTATTGGAAACTTGAGAATGCACTAGAGAACGGCATGTTGGCTTAACCTAGAGTTGGTTAAGATTACATTTGCGATCCAGCATTGCTAATGACTGAAGAATTCATGTAATCTGGAACTTGTATAGCCTTGCTTATGATGAGATCCTTCTTCTCTACGAATTCCCTTTACGGATTCTTTATGTAATCATGAGTATATTTATTTCTTAATTGTACTTTTTCTTGAAACATTTATTGTCCTTGCTCTTCCAAATTGCTCAGTTTGTCAAAGTACTTCTATTCCTCTTTCAAGAACTTATCCATTATGAGTTTAATATACTCCTTTTCTTCCTTCTCCTCCAATTTTAATTCTCTTCTCCTCTTCTCTTGTTGTTTATTATAATTGGCTCGTTGAGTCTATTGCTGATTCATTTACAAAATCTAATTGTATGTTCTCATGTCAGTAACTTCTGGATTTTCAATGTGTTTTTAGGAGGATTGCTGATGCTTAAAATAAATCTGATCTTTCCTGTGATATATTTTGAAGAATCTTCTTTCATATTTCGTATTGTTTTCAAAATAATTATCTAATTTCTCCTTGTACTCTTTAACAAAATTATTCTTCATTGTTTTAAACTTAATATAATCACTATGATCGACAGGATCTGCTTATGACTTCTTAAATTCCTTAATCTTCATGATTGGATTCTTAGTGTTCTTTTGTTTATACTACGTGTAGATTGGACATTCCTATTCAACTATTTCATTGAGTCTAATAAATATCAATGGGATTCTACAAATGCTCAGTCTTCTATGCCTGTGTCATAAAAGTGTGTTTGTGCTATGTGCTAATTTGGGTCTTGGCTGCTGCTGCACTGTTTACTCTCTCAGTCTAAGTTACAGATCTCTTATTCATTAAATAATATAATATTTTAAAAATATCTAAATTAGGGTAAGTCCATTTCATGAAAAGACCGAAATTGAGTAAAAGCATATGATAAAATTGAAAATAGATTTAATAAATAAATAATTATCAATTTTACGCATGAACTCATCTAATTCTACTAGCTCATCTCGTCGCTCGAATAATTCCTTAGCCATATATGTCTTTATTGGAGTTTTTGCTGTAGTTGTGTTACTGGTAATTGCTATAATCATACTCATCCAAAGAGAACATAGAAGATTGCATCAGCGTATTCGCTATTCTGAAATGGCTTATACGAAGAAGGAGAGCAACACCACTTTGGAGGGGCAATCAATTGAAATTTCCCAATCAGAACAGCAGCAACCCCAGCGTCCTGAAAAATTAGTGACCTTCGCATAGTGATATAATAATATTACTTTATTTATTATTATGGATTAATTTGCCATTGGACTATTTCCTCTCGTGTATGCTGGCTATGCACAAATGAAAATCAAAGGATACAAGTAAGTTAGAAATAAACCAGAAACCATTGCCTTAAAGGTCAAGATTGGCTTTCAACTCCAAATCGCCATCGTTCAAATAATTGAATTATTTGTAGCACTCCTAAGCAAAGACTTACTATCAGCTTTGTGTTGTCTCTTCATAATCATTGGATTATTTTACTCATTTGGAATCACAGTAATCTTTCATCAAGAATCACTCCTAAACTTCTTGCCCTTCATTTTTCTATTCAATTTAATTTGCAACGAAACCATTCTCAAACTATTTGACCTCATCTGCTTAGTCCTCTCATCCCTCTTGGTGATCTACCAACGATACAGAGGAGATGACCCTTTGGAATACAGTAACTATTTCATATCATTGCGTATTTATAGACCCTTTTTGTGAATTCTTTGAGCAATAAGACAGTTTTGTAGCTTAGTACTTGATCCTATTGAAGTTTCAACCAAACACTTATTCCGAGGAGATCGAATTACATGAATTGAATGAATCCACAGTCCAGGATCCCCTGTTGGTGACTCAATAAGTTTAAAATCATCAATAGCTATAAGGGTAAGGTCATCAATAACACCACCCTACTTCTTAGGTGGCCTAATTCCTCATTAATTAAACGAGATAATCAACTAAATTGGATGTTAAACATCCTGAACCAGCCATCATGGACATTGTATTTTCAAAAGATGAAGATGACATGTGGGATAAATAAATAGAAGTTGTTGATTCACCGAAACAGAAAAACAAATTAAAAGTTAGATCGTCCTAAATAATTATTGAGGAGAACTCCCAATCAGAAGAAATCTCCTACCCATCATTTAAGGAGGATGTCCCAAAAACTCACTTTGTTCGAAGAAGTCAAGCTTCTGAAAAGAGATCCCTCTCTTAAAGAGAAATTAAATAAGGTTATGAGTAGGAGCAGCAATCGGGTATTCGTTCTGATGATGAGATTGATAAAATAAATAAAGGAAGTACGAGGAACATTTAAGAAGATCAATTGGAAGAATTGAAATGCTATGAACACCAATCATCAAATGAGATCTAACCTGAAGTTCAAAATGAATAATAATAATAATAATAATAATAATAATAATAATAATAATAATAGTAATAATAATAATAATAAGTCATGGAAATTGTTGACATCGATAAATTAGGTGGGGTTGAGAGTCCATTAAAGTAAGAACCTATTCCATAAATTCAATAAAAATTTCCATTTGTTGAAGACAATGAATATCCTGATAAATTGATTGTGATTCCCTAGCAGATTCAATAAGAATTAAATAAGAAGAAGTAACAGAAGAAAAAGAAATAAAAAGATGAAGGACTCATTGCTAAGAGGAATAGAATGATTAAGAGAATTAAAAGTTTCGAAGAATTTTAAGACAAAAATGATGACAACAAATCCTAAAATAGTGACTTTTATGATGACAAGAAAAGTGATTATGAAAGGTACAAGGATGAATTAAGTTCAGCCAATTTATCCGAAGATGAGAGTGAGAGTGGAGTTTATGTTTAATAGAAGATGGAAAAGGTGCAATTCATTGTTGGAAGGTAAATGGTTAAAAAATTGATAAACTATTAACATAAAACTCTGATTCCTATAACCATTAAAGTTAAGAATGATTAGTGGGTCTAGAATTGCCAATATGTAGAGTTGTATTAATTGGCTAATGGACATTTACCTAAACCATCTTACGGCGATGCTGAACTTGAGAAGAAATTGTTTTATATTCAACAATGGTTGGATGGGATGAGTTAGAATCCAATTCTGATGAGGAAAGAAATACTAGAGTTTTTCAATGTTCCAGAAGCCATAATGAATAAATATGGTTTAATTAAGAAGATAGAGGAGGAGACCAGAATACAAAGAAATAGCAACAAGTTCATGAATTCTACTCAGAAGGAGTACTTTTTGTAGATCAAATAGATCAAAGTGGATTGCTTTAGTTCTGAAGTGTCAGAGGCATTTGCACAAATTGTTTACTATAGTTTAAGGTTCACGATTTAGACAGAGAAAAGAACGTTTGTTACAGAGTGCAAGAAGACAATTGAGGAGATAAAGGAGGCCACCAAGATCATATAGTAGGAAAGAAACCTAAGGGTTTCATTGTAGGATCACGAGACAGTAAAAAAATAGATGAAGGCAATCGATTAGTTTCTATAGGAATTATTTAGCCACCAATTTTATTATTGTGATAAATTATTTGAACAATTTGGACTATTATCACAAATTAAATGACATTGCTATTATATATATATATTTAAAATGATGTTATTTTTAGATCCTTATGATGTATATTATTAGATCATTATTCAACTTCAACCCAGCCACCTTCAACGTGTCCGCTCATTTGGATAAGGGCAAACTAAATTATTAATTAAAATAATTACATCAAAGCTTTGGATACAAGCTTGATCTGAGGTATAGGTGACCTTCTTTCCGTTATAATCGGTGCTCTCATATAAGGTGACTCTTCCTTAAGGTGGGACCTTGATGGATCTGATTTATGGAGGAATGTTGTCATTCTAGAAGTTTGGTGATTTGGAACAGAATTCGAATGAGGCTCCCTTGAAGTCACATTCACTGTAGAAGACGGCGCAGGCTTCCTTTGGTTCATACCATAATTTGAAGTCTCTGAAACCCCATGATTCTAAAAAAGCGATTAAGGATAACAATACCATCGGCAGCATCTTGATCCAAAGTAGATGTGAAGATGATTTCAGCCTTTGGAGATTGATGATTGAAGATTTCATCAACACCGGTGAAACCGTCCCACCAAACACCTTGTCCACAAATATTGGCACCTCCGGTTTAGAGATTCCAAGATGTCTTCCAAACATCAGTTCCGTCGACCTTGATCATCATGAATTCTCCATCCCAAGAGTCAATCTTATAGATGGTTGTTTATAATCTGAGTCTCTTGTGTGGTGGGATGTCAAATGTTTTGGTAGCTTTAGCACCAACACCCATGATATCAAAACCTCCGACCATTGATTTACCATTGCATTCAGCGACTGTTCTTCCTGCCTTGTTTCCTGTGAGGACCCAACCGTTGATTCCTGTGAATTTGTCTTCCAAGAAGGATTATTCCAAAAGGACAAAGTTTGGTAAAGCTTGGCATTTACCTCCGACTAAAGCCCAATTGTTGGAGCATTCTATTTAGAATATATTTTAATAGTACTCTTGCAATCAGTATCCTTTGGTCCTGTACATTCAGCACAGTTATCAGAGCAAGCTGCCAAGTAAACGTACAAATCTCTCAAACCGAAAGATTCATTGTTTGGTGCTTCATCAAGAGTAGATGTGAATTCAATCTTGGCTTATTCACCAGTGTGATCAATATCGACTTCTGTTCTTGCAAACATTGATTTCCATTCGAAGACTGGGCAACCACAGATCTTACCGAAGTAACCCTCGTGCCATTAGAATCTTCTTTCCCAAACTAATTTTCCGTCGACCTTGATTTAAGCAGCTTCATTGTCCCAAGAGTCGATCTTAGCCCAAAGAACCTTAAGCTTAAGTTTGTAATGGGGCTTGACCTTAAGAACCTTACTGATGACTGTTCTAGCACCTGTCTTATCGAAACCTCCGAACAAAGCAGCAGCACCGCATTATGTAGCAGATGAGGCTCCACCAGCAACATCCCAACCATCAGCTCCGAGTTGGTTTGCATCCAAAGCTCCCCAACTGGAAGCAAAGGCTTACCAGAAGTTACAGTTCTCTGCCTTGTCGTCAACTTAACAAGCAGCACATCCATTTGGACATTTTTCGACTGCAATAACGAAGTCTCTGAAGGCCCATGATTCCTATAAAAAATATCACATCCATTATCTTACATTATCGGCTGCTTCATTCAAGTTGGATGTGATAACAACTACGGCTGTTGGACCAGTGTGCTTAATGTTCAAATTGAGATTCACAAGCATTTCTTTCCAATCACCACCTTGACCACATTTTTGTCCATCACCTTCATTGTATTAGAATTTTCTTGACCAAACTAATTAATCATCAACAAAGACATATCCTTCTTCATTGTCCCATGAGTCAATCCTAAACGTTTATTAATGTATCATACTTCCAGAATTGAAGCTTCAAATTAATCAATGAGTGTGGGGGAAGTTCAAAAACTTTACTTGCAACAGCCTTAGCTCCGAATTTATTGAAACCTCCGAACATCTTTGTACCACTACATTCTGTAACATGGGCTGGTCCTCCAGCAGTCACCCAACCTGATTCATTAATTAATAATTTTACCATCTGCATCTGCAAAATCATTTCCTGTGAAGGATTAGGAGACAACAACTGGTTCTCCAAATACTTGCACTGCAGCGCAAACTAACAGCACCAAAACTAGAGTTCTGTTTTACATAAAAAATAATAATGAAATATTTGTTTTCACAATTGCCTTAAAAAACGACTATTTTCATTATTTCTCTAATTTAGATATTATTGCTACATATTTCAATTTTATATTGCCAACTTTAAAATCGCGAAATTCGTACTCATTTCATCCCAAATGACAAAGCTAGATCATCTAAAACTCAAAAATAAAATACTTTTCTTAACTGTAACAAACAAATACATGGTTTAAAGTAAAAGAACGAATTATCAAAAATACTATCAAATAAAGCCTCATCCATAACACAAATAATCAGAGTACTCATTGTCGTACAAATAACTCTTAATTGCACTATAAAGGTCGAAAAACTAACAAATATCGGGTAGAAAAATATATTAATATATTACGACATACTACAATACTTATTAAAAATGCGTCACGTAAGAAGTTAGAAAATTTTGGATTTAGCTGCACTCTTCACTATTCTTCTCTTCTCCATTCTCATTTTTATATTCATATATCATTTATAAATGAGATAAGTATTTAATGGTTTCTGCTGGAACTAAAATTGATTAATTTATATATAAAATTTAGCGAAATATTCTATTCACCATCAATAAATCACTGTGCCCAATTCATATCTAATGGCTCTCCTACACTTTTCGACTATCTCATCTTCCTTTTAAGCCAAGCTAGATTTAATATCATTAATTTAATCTTTAACTATAGAAATTTATTCATTCACTTGATCTAATACCTGTAGAGCTGCCGCATCTAAATTAGATCGTTTGAATTATTACTTAGATTCATGTTTTCTGCTTCTATGTTTTTGGTTTATTTAATTTGTTGACCTTGAAATATCACAGTCTTGTCATTCTTCTATTTTACTACACATATAGTATAAATACTCACCCACTCTATTGGCACCATTTTGGGATGAAGTTTGCTGTTTCAACTTTTCAAGGAGAAAGTTCAAAGCCTTGTTGTTTTCCACTTCCTTGTTGTTGACCTGTTTTGGATCGAAATTAGCATCGAATGGTATTCCACTCAAATCTGCGGGTAATTAATGAGCTAATACAAAGACCTTGTCCCTGGGAGTGAGAGTCGTTTCTGCTGGAGGGTTCGTGTAAACATACGGATGCTTATTATCGACTGCCTTAGCCAACCTGTACAGGCCCAATGGAATCAAGTGTCTCTCGATTGACAAATAATTAAACAACTCTCCAAAGGTTTTATTCTAAATAACATTTTGGATTACTAGATAATCTTCAGGAACAGGGACCTGATAAAGATTTGAATCCTTGATTTCTAAGTCGACAACAATAGCTTAGGTTATCTGATTCGACTGTCTCATGCCGGTGAGAATTTACTGCAGGATGGTGACGATATGCGGATTGTAATAAGCTTGGCAGGTGAGTGTGTCGATCATGGCAGAAATGTAGACTTCTCCTGAGGCTTATAGAGGTGTCTAATTAACACAATGCTTACCAATTCATATTTGAAATCATTTTGATATTTATAATCTTTGTCGAGCAGAAATTAAATATTGGAACTTGAAACCAATTCAATCATAATCTGAATTGAAGGATTGATCTTCTTAATGGCTTTGTAAATGAAAATGCTCTCTGCATCATGCATTTAGTCTAAGAAATCTTCGGTCTCAGTCTTATTAGCATCAGAACTCTGAGCGAATATTACTGCCTTATCTGCACAATGAATGCTGGCTCTTTGCAAATCCTCAGAAATCAGGGGAGATCCCTGCACGAATTTCACCTTTGGGAATCTATTGATGTACTCCCAAATATCAGTAGGTTTTTCAGGTGCTAAGATGACCACATACTGAATTTCCTTCAAGTACTTGGCTCTTAAGGGAAGCAAAAAGTAATAGATTGAAGGATGGATGCCGCAAACCACAATATGATTGTTGATCTCAGGTTATTCCAATAAGAATATTGAGGTGGCATCCATTAAGGAAACAGGTTCATTAAGAAGGAGATAATCTTTCTCAATGATGTATTGGTCATCCAATTGATCTTTGCCAGACAACAAGTGATCTTCAACTTAATTCTCTTCTTCTTCTTCATTCAGTTTGTCCTTGTCGGAATTGGGTTACGACAACTGGAAATGATAGTTGGCAATTTCTTCAGTTGTCATATCATAAGTAGCCACAAGATCTGCCACTTTCTTGTCTTAGCAAATGATATACGCATGAACTTTGCATTGGATTGGTATGATGAAGACGCCAGGATTGAGTGTTATGATGGCTTATTTTCCGAAATCTAATTCCAATCCAAAAAGTATCCCAGAGAATTCATTGTACACAATGGCAGCTACTTCACTAAACGTTTTGCCTTGGAATTTGGAACTCAAATCAGTCCTATAGATTTCGTGTCCCATCCCATCTGTGTATTGAGTGAGCCATTCGGAATCCAAACTCTCCTTCTGTTCTCCTGCAGATGTTACTAAATTGCCTAATAAGGTAATGATGCCAGGACAAAAACAAGATTTGGCCATCAAATTCATTTTGAATTCCTCCACTACTATAATTTAATCAGTTATCTATTTAACTCCCAATGATTATTTGTAGTGCATCTTACTTTCTGGCTTGATCAATTGCATACACAATCTAATATTGCATCCAGTTAGATGATTCACAAATTTTTTAATCAACAGCCCAATCAGAATGTTCTTGTGATCAGCAGAGTGACTGTCAACTATTTGTTTATTGGTCAGAATAACACAAGCCTTAGCCTAAGTCACAGCAGCTCTTCTCAAGTCTCTCTCAATCATAGGATTCCCTTGCAAATAGATCAGGAACATCTCGTAACGTTCATTATGCAAGAAGTCCTCCATCTCTGTATTGGGAATTGAGGGTTTCAAGATGATTGCATTTTTGTCTTAGCCTCCGTGATCCTGATGGAACAATTCATTGCAAAAGTTCTTCAAAGATGCAACACTCACGTAACCGCAAATGATGATGTGGGGAATCTCATGGTTTGGTTTGTAGAATGATCTGGCATACACACTTTGCAACCCCATTAATCTAATCAATTCGTTCATCTGTTTAGGTATGACCACAAGTACAATAATAATTAAGACTATGACACATACACGACCTTCTTCACTTTAGGGAATTACGTCTCCATAACCTACTGTCGACAACGTCACTATAGTGAAGTATATCATTTCGTGAAAGTTGCATTTGTCGACTTGATTGGAACAACCTTTATTTGGATCCTTGGATATCAGTTCTTGTCTTTTCGGGAATTCGAATGCGTACAACACTCCAGCTGTTACTATGATTATTGTTGTAACAGTTGAAAATATCACGTATATTTATCTCATCACTCCTCCATTTTCAGTGTCTGACAGTGATTATATTTTGTTGATCATCCTTACAATCCTAAAAACTCTTAAAATTCGAGATATATTGATCAGTCTTTACAAATAATTCCAACTCTCTACCGACTGAATTGTGAAAAGAGGAAACACAGTTAGCAACTCAATTATGGCAAAGTCAGAAAATATGTATTGGAATCTGTGTTGAGCAGCAAACAATTTCAATAAATACTCCGTCAAATATAAAGAACAAACTACTATATCCAAAGTAGCCAGCCATTCCACCGAATCAAAGTAAGTTGACACTATATATATTCCTACACTAGCCAAACTTGCAATACCTGAAATTATCTCCAGATATCTATTTTACATCAATCATACCTCCCCACTTTTTAATTTAGCAGCTTCTCTATGTACAATCTGAAAGTGATTCTATTCTCGTATTCATCGTTGTTTTCAGGTTTCAGTTACGGCAAAGGTAATACCATAGACATCTTTGGGTTCATTTTTTATTATTAATAGTTTACTATATTAATAATTTAAATGGTTTCTTGTTGCATTAAGGTTATTATTTGGAGATCTCATTTTATATCCAGATTCTTTGTTCTGCCTACTTATTGAGTGTTACTTATTATTTATATATAAAATATAATATGAAATCTGCCAAATCAGCATATTCATTGAGTACAAATTTAGCCAGTTAATACACAGAGAGAGTTTATAAAACCAAAAGGCCCGTACTTCGTATAAACACAGAAACCAGTTCGAGGATCAAGAGTGCCTAAATCGGATCCTCATCTAGAAAATGCTATACAAATACTAGTAGAATCATTGAATCCTAGACTGCATCTAAGATCCCTTTGCAAATATATTAAAGATACATAGAAGAATCCTTCATGTCCAACAACCATGATAAAATCGTAAAGGAAGTTAAATTAGTAGAGCCTACTGTAATTAATCATCTCAACATCAACTTTTATGAAACTCAACAATTGAGTCATGGAATGAGTCTTTATGACAAGCATCCCAATTTGCTCTTTAAAATGTATGAAACACTGATAAATCTCGATAAAAATGTGATGCAAGAATTGTTCTTATATGAATCTTTGGCCGATAAAGATTAAATTGGAATGAAGGAAAAGAAGGAGAGAAACATTACAGATAATTTTAGATTTGATTTTTTCATCAAGGCAATAAATATTATGGATGACTTTATAACAACATTAATTAAAATTATAGACGATAAAACTTTGGCGGTCTTCATTGAATAATTATGGAAGTTTTGGGTTATACTACTCGATGTCAATACTCAATGGTCATAAACTAGATATAAAGCCTTACTGGATATTCAGGTGGGAGCTGTAGAGTCCTAATTAAAAGATTGTTAGTTTAGTTTGGATGCCTTAAGAGAGAAGTACATTCAAAAGGTAAAAGGACATCAATTGAGAGTTGCAGTAGAGTAGAAGAAGAACCTGCATCTCAAGGAAGAGAATTTGAAATGGTTGTAGATGTATTCTGAGTTGGAGACAAAACTAGAAGAGTTAAACAATCTAGAAAATGCGCAGGGAGAGATAAGAAAAATTAATTTGGATTTAAAAGAAATGGATTTCCAATTCAATGTTTTTTAAAAAAATATGATGGATTCACAAAAATCAGTTTGCAATACTGTAAAGAATTTGGCAACTCTTCTGAAACGAAAAGATTAAAAGTCCTTTAGCGAATTCACATATGAAGAACTAAGTCTATTTGATTATCCAGGATTTAATGACGACTATCTACTTATCAATCCGATTATATTTCTCTTGCAAATTAGGGCCAAAGACCAGAAGACGACTCCTAATGATTTTTTATCATTCTTAGTGCAAAACATCTATCAATACCCCAATATGTCAGGACCAGAACTGTTTATGCAATACATAGAGATAGATTTTAATAAGGCCCATTTTCTAAGGGATCTAATCAAATCTACTGATGATGATATAATCAATATCACAAAATTAATATTGGGAATAGGCAACAAAAACCCAGTTAGTCATCTCGTTATTCTGGAGACCATTAAATTGTGCAGAGCGATTGAGAATTAATACAAAAGCTTGGAATAATCTCAAACAGCTAGCCTTAACAAAAGGACAAGTCTTATTTTAAGTTAAGAAAAGTCAATCACTCAAAATATTGATTTGAATTACGAATTCCCAGTTGCAGGGTATGTGTATAATTTTTAGATTTAGATCTGAAATTACATTAGGTTAGTAATTGTATGAGTTGGTTCTTTAAACCAGTACAACAACAATCAAACTCAGCAAAATGATGCATATTGCTATTAAATATTATGCTGAAAAAGAATATGGTAAATGGTAGAGCTGTTGTTATTTATGGTAATAAGGAACTTTGAAAATTGAATCTCGTTGGGATCAACAGGAATAATTTTAAAATATGGATAGTTTTCTTGTAATTAATTCATTTTATGCTTAGGTATGGTAATTTGTGAATCTCAAATATAAGAATTCCAAAACTCAGGATTAGACTTCTTTAGATTAATGTTTCAACTGGGTCTATAAGATTTGGCTTATGCGACCAAAAATCTTTATCAAACCCACTGTTGATCATATTGAAACTTAGAGAAGCTCTCATACAAATCAGAAATAGTAAGACAAGTTGGCAATACCATATAAAAAGTCCATCACTCTTATAGACTCTTAAAGAAAAAAATGATTATATTATAATTAATTTATGAAAAGAGCTTTATAGCAATTCGAAAAGAAAGCACGATTAACCTACGAATCGGCTAAGTCAGGATTGAATTACAGAGTTTAAGTGATGCAAAACAAAATGGTTTTGGGGAACATTTCAATTCATCTCAATAAACAAAATTAGATTCCTAATATGTTATTAGCAGATTTATTTCAACAAAAACATTTCACTTTGACCAAAGAAGAGCAATGCATGTATTTTGAAGGAGATTTCACTCCATTAAATTCTGTAGATCAAGATCTGTCGTATCATTCTGAATCAGGTATGAGATTGGACTTAATTAGGTTTATTGGCTTATGACACTCAAAAAAACAGACTCAAGTTGCATTTAACGAGGGATAGTTCATAATGTCAGGGTCTGATTCTTGGATATGTGATGAATTAATAAAGCTTATACATTATCCAGAAATTAAGGGATTCTGATCCTTAATGTGAGGTGACAGTTGAAGGTTCGTATAATTTTTATTTAAAAAGAACTTTGAATGTGCTTATTGGAATTTCACTTCTATTTTTATTGGATGGAATCAGTTTTAATCCAAAGAATGACCCTACACCTGTATTTGTTAAAAATGAGATATAATATAAGAAAATCTAATAATGATCAAACTTCATTCTATCCTTGTCATTTAACACATTGTTTTATAATTTCATTAATCTTATTGACTTTATCTTATATTCCATTAGATTTATATATTGCTTCTATATCCATTGATCTAAACGTATTTAGGCTCGCAATCAGCAATAGGCAAATTCTTGCTTCTTCAAGAGTGAACTCTTTTATACTTTGTTGTGTCACAAATTTTTGCATTTTGTCTTCAAATAACTTTTTATATGTTTAATAAGTGATTGCTTTGCATTACATTTTTATTTCTTTTTAGCGTATAGGATCCTTATCAATTTAACTAGGAAAAATAATACTACGATCTGTGTCAGAAATATCATCATAACTTTTTTCTATACTACTTCTTTCTTCGTTTATTTTTTTTATTTTTTCCTCATACTTTTAAACTTAATTTTGATAAACTTTAAAGTTAGTTTGTTCATATAATATATACAAAAATACATACATATATCCTAATTGAGTGTGCTCATTAGGATACTACTTTTTAAAAAGTTTAATCGCAAGTTCCTATAATTCTAGATAAGTTCTCTATTCTCCATCTGTTTATTCAGAGTCATTGATTTATATGGGAATTGGATCAGGAAAGTCAAACAATTAGATTTTTTTTCTCATATCTGATACCCATTCCTTTGTGTATACCTTTTATAGTTCTTCTTACGAAGGACTACCTTTAATAAGTTGATATAATTTAAAATAACTCTCAATTATGTTCATTTGATTTAGCAACATCTCTAAATTATAGATTTTATTTTTGAACTCAAGGAATTCTGTACCTATATCCTTCCCTTTGTTATAGAGATCCTTCATAATCTCAATTATCAATGTAATATCATAATTTGGTTAGTATAATTAATTACAGCGACAATTTGGGCTGAATCCAAATTCGAACAAATATATTTTATCTTCCAATCGTTCATAGTAAATGTTATTGGATGATATACATCTTGCTAAAATGCCTCTTTTATGGAGTTCGAAAACGGAGAGAACCAAATTCTGAAATATGGTTTGAAATGTCTGGAAACTTATTTTGTTTTAAGCAATTTCGTTTAAAAAAATACCCTCTTCAATATATTCAACAACAATAAAGTCTTGAGAATTCTAATTCATTATGTAAGTCTATTTTTCATCAGTATATCTCTTAATTTAAAAGGGAAGTAATTCGTTATCTCTTTTCTCGATGTAATTCTTGAAGAAGTCTTACGATCTCTGATTGTTTTTGTATAATTCAAATCCATTAAATTTTATTATTTTATCGTTCAAATGAAGGTGTCTTTCTAGGAATGCAGATAAAGTCAACTCTCTCTTTTTGCCATTGCTGTTTCTTTGCATTTTCGTATTATAATAAATATATATTACTTATATAAATAAATATATCATGTATTTACTGAGTAAATCTAGAAAATTCCTTAAATAAACTCCAACATGATTAATCAAATTGGGTTTGATATTTTTAATGGAAATTAGGGTTGGTTTTTTTTCAAAAATTTCTTTGTTGTATAGTATAGTTCATTCAAAAAAAGATGTATCTGGTAGAACTTAAAGATTTAAGCATCAATATCTTTTGAATTCTATTTGATCTTAAATTTTTCCCTATCAATATCAAAGTTGTATCTTAATAAAAAATATATAAAATTAATAATTGCATTATTATCCAATAAGAATTTGATAATGATATCATGAGTTAAGACCTTTGTATTGTTTCAGCCAGATGAAGAGGAAAGTCATTTCATTTGATAATGACGATGTTTATTCCTAAAGAGCACTCATTGCAATACTTATTTTATAATATTGATGAATTATGTGAAGTTCTTATTATTGAATTTAAATTCTTAGATTAATGATTAAATTTGCAACAAGAACCATTAATTAATTTATGCAACAATAAAAAGATTTATTTGCTCACTACAAGCAGCCATTAATTAAGGAAGACTCCTATGTGACCGGCTTGAAATTAGCTAATTCTTTAAAGGGAAGTGAATTGGTCCCCTTCATCCCTATAAATGGAAGACAAGTGAAGTATTATATCTACTTAAATGCAAGCTTTTACTATTGCGGTCCAACAGTATACAGTAACTCTCATTTGGGCCATGCTAGGTAATGATATTGTTGTCATGTTTGTAGAACATATTTGGGCATTGATGTAATAAGAAGAACATTAAGAGATTATTTTAATTATGATCTTTTAAGTGTCATGAATATCACCGACATAGATGATAAGATCATTAATGGAGCAAAATTAGCCAATTAAGACTTTCTTGAATTTACGAAGGTTTGGGAAAAAGATTTCTTTTCCGCCATGGAAGCACTAAATATCGAATTGCCTGATGTTATAACCAGAGTCAGCGATTATGTCCCTGAGATTGTTACTTTCATTGAAAAGATCATCTCCAATGGATATGCTTATGATAGCAATGGAAGTGTGTATTTTGATGTGCAAAAGTATTTGGCTGATGGAGTATCTTTAATATTTAAGTAAACTAGCACACATATCCTAAAATGAGACCAGAAATGAATGCTGATTTATTATAGGAAGGAGAAGGAGAATCATAGGCAAATAAATAATCAGAAAAAAAAAGTCCTAACGATTTCGCCCTTTGGAAGGCAAGTAAGCCAGAAGAACCTAAATGGCCTAGTCCTTGGGGAGAAGGTAGACCAGGATGGCATATTGAATGCTCTGTGATGGCTAGTGCTATTTTGGGAAACCCCATCGATTTACATGCAGGAGGCATTGATTTAATATTCCCTCATCATGATAACTCTTTAGCATAAGCAGAAGCATGTTTCAACTGTGATCAATGGATCAATTATTTTATCCATCTTGGTCATCTCAATATAGCTGATCGCAAGATGTCCAAATCTCTCAAGAACTTCCTCACAATTGATGAAGTTCTCAAGAGATACACTCCAAGATAGATCAGATTAAATTTTGCAATCCATTAATACGATGCAGTTATGAACTATTCTGAAGAACAAGTTGAATAAGCAATCTCAAAAGATAAGGCATATCAAGAATTCTTCTAAAATACTAAGATTTATTTGAGGGAATCATAAGTCACTGGTCCTTAANGTATTGTTTCAGCCAGATGAAGAGGAAAGTCATTTCATTTGATAATGACGATGTTTATTCCTAAAGAGCACTCATTGCAATACTTATTTTATAATATTGATGAATTATGTGAAGTTCTTATTATTGAATTTAAATTCTTAGATTAATGATTAAATTTGCAACAAGAACCATTAATTAATTTATGCAACAATAAAAAGATTTATTTGCTCACTACAAGCAGCCATTAATTAAGGAAGACTCCTATGTGACCGGCTTGAAATTAGCTAATTCTTTAAAGGGAAGTGAATTGGTCCCCTTCATCCCTATAAATGGAAGACAAGTGAAGTATTATATCTACTTAAATGCAAGCTTTTACTATTGCGGTCCAACAGTATACAGTAACTCTCATTTGGGCCATGCTAGGTAATGATATTGTTGTCATGTTTGTAGAACATATTTGGGCATTGATGTAATAAGAAGAACATTAAGAGATTATTTTAATTATGATCTTTTAAGTGTCATGAATATCACCGACATAGATGATAAGATCATTAATGGAGCAAAATTAGCCAATTAAGACTTTCTTGAATTTACGAAGGTTTGGGAAAAAGATTTCTTTTCCGCCATGGAAGCACTAAATATCGAATTGCCTGATGTTATAACCAGAGTCAGCGATTATGTCCCTGAGATTGTTACTTTCATTGAAAAGATCATCTCCAATGGATATGCTTATGATAGCAATGGAAGTGTGTATTTTGATGTGCAAAAGTATTTGGCTGATGGAGTATCTTTAATATTTAAGTAAACTAGCACACATATCCTAAAATGAGACCAGAAATGAATGCTGATTTATTATAGGAAGGAGAAGGAGAATCATAGGCAAATAAATAATCAGAAAAAAAAAGTCCTAACGATTTCGCCCTTTGGAAGGCAAGTAAGCCAGAAGAACCTAAATGGCCTAGTCCTTGGGGAGAAGGTAGACCAGGATGGCATATTGAATGCTCTGTGATGGCTAGTGCTATTTTGGGAAACCCCATCGATTTACATGCAGGAGGCATTGATTTAATATTCCCTCATCATGATAACTCTTTAGCATAAGCAGAAGCATGTTTCAACTGTGATCAATGGATCAATTATTTTATCCATCTTGGTCATCTCAATATAGCTGATCGCAAGATGTCCAAATCTCTCAAGAACTTCCTCACAATTGATGAAGTTCTCAAGAGATACACTCCAAGATAGATCAGATTAAATTTTGCAATCCATTAATACGATGCAGTTATGAACTATTCTGAAGAACAAGTTGAATAAGCAATCTCAAAAGATAAGGCATATCAAGAATTCTTCTAAAATACTAAGATTTATTTGAGGGAATCATAAGTCACTGGTCCTTAAAAGTGGACATAAAACGACTTTTAAATCAGCAATTTGCTTAGAAATACAAAATAAGTGATCCATGCAGCATTGCTTAAGAATTTTGATTTTCCAACTGTTATTGATGCAATTGATAAGTTAATTAACCAAGTTAATGTATAAATTGCTGGCAAAACAGTTAGAGCTCCTTTAGTTTCTAGTGTTGTTCAATATGTGAATTTTATTTTGGGAGTAAATATTTAAGTTATAAGTTTAGTTAGTTGGACTCAACTATCAAACCTAAAATAGTAATTCGTCAGACATCAAGTCAATAATGGCTGAGGTATGCTCCATAAGAGATTAAGTTAAATTGGCTGCAAGAAAAGGGGAGTTTGAAGCAATTTCAAATATTGTCTCTTAGAAGCAATTCTAATATGAAAAGAACTTATCAAATGGAATTGTAGATTGCATCAACCAATTTTAATAATAGGTGTTGGCTGCTTCTTAAGAAAAAAATAAATAGCAATTGTTTTAATTATGTGACAGATTGAGAGATGAATAATTATTTGAGTTAGGAATTAAGATTGAAGATAAAGATAAAGAATAAGTATAAGATTGCATAATAATTAGGCATCCATTTGGAAATAATATGATCCAAAGGAATTGAAATTGGAGAGAGAACAATAATAAAAACTGATTTAATAAAAGGAATTATTAAAGAAGAAGGAAGAAGAGAAAAAGAAATAAGAAGAATTGGAGAAATTAGAAAAGGCAAAGGTTCCTCCCAAAGACCTATTCTTATCTTAATTAGATAAATACTCAGAGTTTGATGAAAAAGGCATACCTGTAAAGGATAAGGAAGGAAATGAATTATCCAAAAAATAGAAAAAGGTTGTCTAAGACTTATGGGAAAAACAAAACAAGCTTCATAATCAATATTTAGAAACATTAAAGAAATAGTAATAATGATGTAGAATAAATAAATATATATATATCATAATGATAAAATATGATATCATTTTTATTATTAATTTTCTTCATTTTTAACTTCAGTTACAGATTTAGAAAATCTTAACAAATCAACTTCACTTGTCACAAATGATTTTAGTAATTATTACATTTCTTCTTACTTTTTCTTTGCTACCTTCTATTGAGTATTCAATTTTTCATTTGGTTTAAACTACATTTGTAAATCAGGATCATTAATTAATTAAATTGCCCTCGATATCTTCAAAGCTGTTTACTCTTCAATCCTATTTGCTTACATTAAGGCAAAACTTAAATAGATTTTAGAAATACTTACTTAACAGTAGATTTCATCTATTCATGAGAATTCCTCATATTTTTCAATCTCGCACTCTATCTGGTATAAAATTCATTGTATCTCTCAATCTATTGAGATTGTAATCTCTATAATTGTTAACGATTTTAAAGAAAATTCAAAACTCTTTGTTAGTATGTTTCTCTTCTCAAAATAGTTTCCTCCTGCAGTTTTCTCTCCTTCCTTTCCAAAACGTCATCAGCTTTCCTAGGTTCTATTCTTGGAGTACTCAAATGCAATTTTTAATTAGATTTCACTTTTTAAAATTTTTCAATCTCAATTTACTTTTTTTATTGAACTTACTCAATTGATTTAGCGAGTAAATTATTTATTATTGGTTATGATTTCTGATATTTAACGATTATATTTTCAAGATTCTTTTCATAATTATCATAAACTTATCTTTTACCAAAATCTTTGTGACTTTCAGAGTGAAATTCAACAACCCCTATATCAATATATAAATACAACTTACTTTTCTAATCTAGCTTCTATTTCATCCTCTCCAAATATTCCTCATATTTCTAATTCTGCTTCTCTTGAAAAGAATGCTACCTTTACTTTTTAATTGATCTTGCCTATTTCATATGTTCAATCTATTCCTTCCTCATCTCCTCTAATTTATTTATTTTTTCATCTCTAAAGAATTAAATTAAAGATATTACATCAAGGAAGCATTTTTTAATAATTCCCCTCTTTTGTTTATTAATTCATCCTCCATCTTCTTCTTCATTCTGTGATTATTCTTTAATTTCTCATTGACTTTCTCTAGATGATCTTTTACAGCAACAATTTTGTTATCATAATCTGTTTTTAAAGCTTTTCTTACTTTCTCTATCTTATCCTCCTATTGAAGTTTGTAGTCAGTTCGTTTCTTCTCAATATCCAATTAGCAGAGCAATTACTTTTAGAATATTTGTTTCTTCTTCGATAATTTCTCGGATATTGATTGCAAACGAGACTCAGCCAATTACTTTGATTCCGCATCAACCCCAAATGTTCTTCCTATTTCATTCTAGATACCTAACTATTCTGATTTCTCAATTAAATCATGTCTTCGTTTCACTTTTCTTTTTTATTAAATTATCTAATATCCCCACTCTATTGTATCAAATTGTCACAATTACTTGCTACTTTGTATGCATAGTATTTAAATCGTAAAGCCTAAACCTAAGGATCAGGATCATAAAAATCCTGAAATTTAACAATCCTGAAAAAGTCACAATCAATTCCCAGTTGCTATCCCAACAATTAGGTCTACGGACTCAGAGGCTACAAGCATTCAATAAATTTATTCAACTAATCAACCGCCTCATTGGCCCTCCCCTCTTTAATTAAAGCAAGAGCATCAGGTAAGCTGAAATTCATTATTTAATTTATAATTTTATAAAACTAATACTAAAATTGTCTTCAAGCAACCAAGTTTGAACTCACCAGAAGTTTATTTAAGTTTGGTTATCCAATTCAGTCAATTTTTATTTGTCCTCTAATTAGAAAATGAACACTAAAGTAATATACCCTGAAATTAATAATAAATGACTTAATAATTTACTTATTATTCTAATGAACTCTGTCAAATACATCAAGAATCATATACTAATATGTATATCAACACTAAATGCCTCCAACCTCTATGACCTGAGAGTATTGAAATACATTGTAGAGAACACAAAGAATGTGAGCATGAAAGTTTGAAATCCTGAAGAACCTATTATTCAAAAAATAAGGTCTTCAATATCAGAAATGAATTAAGCTCTTGTCATTATAAGAAATGAAACTAATGAAAGCTCCAAGAATTGTGCAGAGATTCTCTTTAGTAATAGAAAAAACAAATAATTGATAAAATTGAGTTGTACAATAAAAGGCTACTCCAACACTTCAGCAATCATCTCGTCCAAGCCTTCAAAGCTAAAATATTCACACTATATAAAGGAGTCCTAGATTAAGGAAGTCTACAATAGAGTCAAGAATTTAATTTAATAGTTAGATGAGCAGGGAACAAAATTAGAAACCAAAAGCAATTGCTAAATAAAAACTATAAGAAGCATTTACTTACTAAATACTAATTAATTAATCTAGTCGGCAAAATAAGAAGCATACAAACAAATTTTGAAATTAAGTAGTTATTCAGTATATAGTTATTAGAATTTCTATTGCTTGTTGTAACTCAAAATTTAAATTAAAACTTGATGAATTATTTGCTCAATCAATTTAGATTTAGTTTAAAATTGAAGAGTAACTACAGTCAAATAATCAGTCAACAAATGTTTAGGATATAGCACCTATCAATTACAGTCCATTACTTTCCTAAATCAGTTAAATTTAATAGACTAAGAAACAATCTGAATTCACAGTCACTATGGAGGATTATCTATTACCAAGTGTTTAACATAAAGTGCTCCATTAATTTAAATACAGTAATGAATAAAATTTAATCAATCATGATAACCAGAAAATTAACTTAGAAATTTCTCCAATTCCAGTATTTCATTAATCAGTAATTACTAAAACTGGCTAGTTATATCTTTTTGGAGGAACCACAATTGATAATAACTATCCTAACAATAAATCTAATGGAATATACTTTTTTGATAAAAACTCCTTAGTGAATGTTGGCAATTTATTGATAAGTCGATCATCTCATGGTTGTTGTAGCATAGGAGATTATATCTATTCAATATCTGGACTGGAACAAGGTCAAACTCTGGAAAAGAATTGTGAGAGATATAATTATATTTTAAGGAGAAGCTAGAAAATTCAGGATTGCCTATTTCCTTCTATTCTTGTTGTTGTGTAAATTTCAATAATCAATTTATATATAAATTTGGAGATTTTTATGAAAAATAGCAGATGAATTTTATTGAGAGATTTAATATCAAAGATTAGGTATGGCTGGCAATTGATCCTAAAATAGCAACCAAAGAGTAAGTAGAGTTTGTATAATTGTAGAATACCTTAATTTACAGGCCTCAAATAGTTTGCAGCTGGAATTTAAATATCTCCCAATACCGTGATGATATTTGAAGGGTATGATGAAAATACTGTAAGTTCAAATCAATCATTTCTCTTCTCAATCAAAGGTGGGAACCATGTTTTGAATAAGGTAAATGCGAAACCTCTTTAAATTCCAGGAGGCTTTTGGCATACATAATGCTTAGTTTATAAACAAGAATTATTTGTTGTATGTAATTAAGAAAACAAGGAGGGTGAAACAATAGAAACAAATACAATATAACGATTTAAGGATAGATGGACAATATGCTGAATAGAATAGTGATTTATTATAATAAAATAATAGAATAGTTTATTTTCTTAATTTAGTAAAGATGTAAATATTAGATATAAATATATTAAAGAAATCATAAATTAATAAGTTTTTGTTAATACGAAAAACGATTTACCAATATTTTCATTTAAATTAATGCAATAGCCAAATAATCATTCTACATCGCCAAGCTCTTAGATGATTTTCATTCTAGTTTTTACAGAAATAGTCTCAATTGATCTTTTTGTCAAAATAGTTATATGTAATTCTTAATGTTTAAAGATTTCAATTGAAAAAGAAAGAAAGAATACATCAAAATAATCATTTAGGCCAACTTCGTTTTATATTTAAAAATAGAAAAATAATTTGAAATTAAAATAGAATTTTATTAATCCTCTAATAAGGAGTTGTAGGAAATCTAAGTCAATTATTAGGTTGATAAATAAACGTTATTATATAAAGATTTAATAAGAAATATATAATAAATTCTCCTAACTTTTTCAAATCTCACATTAGTTAAGAATGGTTTGATGCATGTTCTTCCTTGTTTAGTATGATACTAACATCTTTGTTAGATGCTATATTTTAAGTCTTTACTCCAACAAACCTAGATTAAAATAAGGGATTATGATTAGCTGCATTCAATAGCGAACCCATAGACTCATTAATTTTTGTTTTAGAACTCACAAATCGAGTTTAGAAAGGAATACCATTTTGCTATTATTAGGACTAAGGATTAAAGTTAGTACTTAATTAATTGTTATGACTAATATATCTTTGATTCTGTTCTAGAGATAAATTCAATTCTTTTTATTGCTATGGATAATTCAATTATGTTTAACTCTCATTAGAGTGCACACGATCAGTTTTAGGCCCATTTAATAAGACTGTTTTCGATACTGTTTTATTTACAAAGTATTCCCCTGTATTTAAATGGGTTTCTTCTTAATAAATCTTTGTTTTTGGTTTGAACTGCTTTCTTAATAAATTGGAAACCTCAGGATCAATAACTGAAGTGAAAGGCATTACTTTTTAAAGTAAACTAATTTGCTCTTTAATTTTTTGTGTTTCCATTTTCTACTTCTACATATATTCCACTTCATTAAAATCATCAATATGAGGAGGCCAATAGTCATATACATTTGGAGCCCTGCCCCCATGGCGAAACTCTAATTATTTTTGTTTGATGTAATTGAATAAGAGAGAATAATCGTTATGTATGAATTCCACCTTGTGCCGAGAATTATAAGGAATAAACTATTCAACAATTTGCCAAGTAATTTAAATCGATGTCTAAGGTTATAAAATGAACACTCGTTCTAAATAACATGGGAAATTTTGTTTCAATACTTCAAAAATTTAATTCAAATGCTATCAATCAATAGAAATACAATTACATTAAAGGGGATCTTATATGCTGTGGTGTTTTTGGCTTCAACAATTACAAACCAACTTTCTACTTTCCCTGATACTAGCATATAATCCTTTACAACCATAAATACAATAGAAATGGCTCTCATCATATCTTCAATAGGATAGATTGATATATCCAATTTATCAGCGTTTACAACAATAATTGGTTTGTAACCTTATCCTCTACCACTTATGTAAATAGCTCCTTATTTCTTAAAATTATTTAATTAATTCTTTACTATTATTTCTTCTGTGTTCAATGTCCACTTAAAATTGTTTGCATTTTTAACCCATTACTGATGTGAGTGTAGATGCTTAGTTTATTATAGGTTTACATACTTTGATGGTCTAATCAAAATCGAATTGATTAGCATATAAGAATCTTAGAGAAAGCTCATCTGACAATATTTCGTTTTCATCCTCGAGGTATTTTTTGAATGCATCTAGTTATTGTTTCTCGTAAATGTCATACTCATGTTTGCCTGATTCATCAATTCCAAAAACTTTTCTTATTGCATTTTTCCCAACTCCTCTTTTTAAATCAGTTCCTTAGATATATCATATACACTTACTCTCTAGTTTGATGGAATCAGATTAAGATAATGAGAGTCGTAAGCGTTCTAAATTGTACTAACTATAAATTTTATTCATTCCAAATTTTACACTTTTTCAAAATTAATATATTAAATTGAAGAAAGATTAATATTATTTTATAAATGTTGACCTATAAAAGTTTATCCAATTTATGAAATTTGATTTACTTTAGTTATCACTTTATTTTAATATTCATTCAATTAACAATTAACTTAAAATTAGTAACAGCATTTTTTTTTGAATATCAATTTAGAGTTTTGTATTACATATCACTCTATTTTGCTTAATTTGAGAAAATCAGATCATTCAATTATAAGTTTTGGCTTTAGTTATACAAGATGGAGATTTTTGTATTATATATTCATAAATATCAAGATTTACTTCTTAAATGAATCAGAAATTAATGAGTGAACTATAAGTAAAAGATGTCATGCATGATTTACAATTAATTTCAGATTATCATTGGTTATCAAAGATGAGGACTCAATCAATAATAATAAAGAGTTTATAAATTAATCTATTGATTATATTACCTATTTTATTTTATAATTTTAATGAATTCAACCTCATAACAGTCAAACACATTGCCTAATTAAATGAGATAGCACTCTAAGTCATTTTCTGCTGCTACTACTCAAAAACTCAGCTAGTAATAAAAAAAAATTGAAAGATCACATGAAGAAATCACAGCAGAAAAATAACTATCAAATGTAGAATAGCAGAGACTAAATTCTGTTTTCAATTACTTGTTGACTTTTAACAATGAAAAGGTCAAACCACTTGAGCCAGGAATAACTGCAGAGACCTTAATGAATGCACTTGAAAAAGTAGATTACTTAATACCAATAAAAGAAGCAGAATTATTCATATGGGAACTGGATGAAGATGGAGACAAGAGAATTAATTATTACGAATTTCAAATGATGTATAAAAGATGCATCTTTGATCCCACTTTGTTGGAACCAAGGTAAGCATTTATAAAACTAATTAGAAATTTATTCAATATCGTTTAGTTCTTTATGTACGATAAGGCTAAGCATGGCAAGATAACAGTAGAGGATACATTGGAATTATTGTTTGTGCGCCATGGAAGAGGAGGATTGGATGAGGAGATCTAGGCCATATTTGGAAGGGAAGAAAAAAACAGTGATGGAACTGAAAAAACTTTGAGTTTTACAGATTATTACGAGAAAACTAGAATTAGAGATTTCTAAAGAAGGAAAGAAGCTGAACAAACAAGAAAAGAAGTTAAACTTCCACCACTTGAAGATAAAAAATGAATTCATTATAATCATGCTTATCATTTTTACTTGTTAACTACATCTGAATATATTAATAAAATCACTTCAGTTATATTTCAATATCACATCATTCTCCTATTATTCGTATCCCTGAGATGTATTTAAAAGTCTGGACTAGCAACAAAATTTTGATATTATTGTACTATTATTAAAAAATAAGTGAGAGTTACAATCTGAATTAGAGAGATAAAATATAAAAAGAATAGAATGGATATTGATTTTGTTAATATTACATCTGATGGAGGAGTCTAAAAGAGAATTCTCACAGCAGGACAAGGAGACTCGCCTTAGACCAACTCAACTTGTAAAATATATTACTTGGGCACTTTGGAAGATGAAAAGCCATTTGATTCTAATCAAGGATAAGGCAAGCCGTACAAACACATTCTAAAGAGAGGAGACAGATGCCAAGGATTCGAAATTGCCTTGCAATCAATGAAACCTGGAGAAAAGTCTTAATTCAAAATAAGTCCAAAATATGGATATGGAGAAGAAGGATGCATCTTTAAGAATGTTCCAAAAAATGCTAATTTGAAATATGAGATCGAACTATTGAGTTTCAAATTGGAGAAAAAGAGAAGATGGTAAAATATCAGTTCTATCAAGGCAAATGAATCCAGAAGAGAAACATCAAGAAGCCCTTGAAATCAGAAGAAAAGGAACAAAATAATTCAAGAATTAGAATTACTTTGAAGCCAAAGAGAAATATAAAGATGCCTTGACTTATTGTGCTTTGGACACAAAAGAAGGCAAAGAATTAAAAGCTAGTTTACAATTGAACTTATCAATCTGTTGTTTTTTGAGACAAGAATATGAGGAATCCATCGATTATGCCAAAGCAGCATTGGAAACTAATTCAAATAGTTAATAAAATGTTAAGGCTTATTATAGAAGAGCGATTGCATTCCAATAAATAGGAGAATAGGAGAAAGCACTTTCAGATTTGAAATCGGCCTATATTTTGGATCCTTAAAATACAGCAATTATTGAGGAACTGTAAAAAGTGAAAGAACATCTAAAGGAAGCCTACATGAAAGAAAAACAATCTTGGTCTAAGTTATTTAAAGATAAAGATGAAAGTTAATAGAATCATTAAGTGGAAGAATCATACTAAACATAGGAAAATGAAAAAGAGCTTTCTGAGAACATAGATAGTAAGGATAACGCTAATTAAGATTCCTAAGACATTATGAAATAGGAGGTCTAATAAACGAGTTCAGCATTTTCATAGGAGAAAGAGAGTAGTAATTCTAGGGAATTGGAAGGATAAAATACTTAGGAATGAGATGAAGTATATAACAACAAAAATTATCATTTAAATGTTACCAGATTTCATAAGTTATTATAATTTTGGCAAATATTTAAGCCGTAATTAAATTTAATTCAACAAAGATAATTAAAAATAAATGGATAACTAAACAAAACTAACACTCTTAGGTGCAGCCTTCTCTGGATTGTTCAGTGGTGCTGCTATCTACGTAAATGTTGTTGAGCATCCAGCAAGATTGAGTTGTGGAGCAGATATTGCACATGCTCAATGGGTACCATCATACAAAAGAGCAGCCATATGGCAAGCATCTTTGGCCTCTCTTGGTGGTTTAGTAGGAGTTATCAACTATGCAAAAAATAAAAACAAGCTAGCGTTAAAAGCTGGTGTATTACTACTTTTAGTGATACCATTCACATTCATAGCAATAATGCCTACAAATAAAATTTTGTTAGAAAAATAGGATATCAAGAAGGAGGAAAAAGAACAATTACTTACTAAATGGGGTTAATTGCATGCAGTTAGAACAGTGGCGAGTTTAATTTCTTTTGGAATATTTTTATATGCTTTAGCCAAAAAGTGATTCTTATTTTATATATATTGTCAAATACATCAATAGTTTGTCTGTCTGTTTAAAATCATAAAAGCATGTAGGGAATTTAAGAAGGTCTGAGAAGAAATAATTATTAGTTAACAGCATTTTAAATTTTTTATTTAATATGTGTTACTGAAATTTCATTCTTATAAAACTAAGCGGTTTTTCTTGTTTTTAGAGTGTGTAATACTGATTTTGAATAAGCTTGATTTGTTGTGAGTATGAATCATAGTAAATATAAATTATAACCAAACAAAAGAATATTATTTAAATTGCAATGATTAATATTGAGTTCAATAAACCAGAATAGAAGAGGCAATAGATTTTGAGAACAAAAGGGATGGACATGAGAATATCATCGAAGAAAAAGTAGAAGAAAGAAGAAAAATAATAGCCATAATCAGGGATAGAAAAGCATGATGAAAAATTGCCAACAATTCCTTAATAGGAAATGTCTTAGATCCATGAATAGGAATAATAATTGACAGATCATTTATAGAAACCATAGAATGAACAAAAAGGATTAACTAAATTGAGCACTGAGCAATAAAGGACTTTAGAATTTGCTAAACTAGTTTTGAACTTGGCTGACCCTGCCGAATACACAGAAGCTAAACCAGTAATTTAAAAGAAGCAGGACTTTACTTTGGATCCCGAATAGGAGGAATAGGAAGAAAGGATCGACAGAACTGATTTCCTTTCGACAGCTGAATATTAAGAACTTAAGGATGTGTATTCGGATTACAACATTGGAGAACTTGTATTGAAATTTCCAAATCCAGATTGGGAAAAGATGGTCGATCGTCCTGTGGATATCAAGGAAGCGGAAAAGTATATAATTACCCTTACAATCTTAGAGTATTCAGTAGTTAATTAGCAGTATCGGCAGAAGGCGGAGTCCCTCAATCTCAGTTAACACTCTAACGATAGGTGTTCTTATCATCCTTTTTATAATTGACTGATTATGTGGAGACTGACAAAAAGAAACTTAAGGATTCATTACGGAAAACGCAGATGGGAGCATCTTTGAAGGAGAATCCAGATTATATAAATTATGTTGCCTTTTACGAATAATACAGATAGGTCAATGATTAAAGTATAGAGGAGTTGTTGAGGAAGGAGGAACCCTTACAAAGAACTCCTAGTGAGGAAATCAATCAGGAGGTTATTTAACTGCTGAATTTGATTCATTTAAAGCCCAACGAGAATTTGGACATCTTCTCAACTTTAACAAAGAAATATTGCAAGGGGGGATTCCTCTATAAGAAGTGGACAGAAGATAAAAGCGATTATGACTGGATTCAAGTCGGATAAACTCCCTAAGATTTTCTCTCTCTGATAAGAATGACAGTTATTACCAAATTATGTAGAGATGCTCATTTTCATTGTAGACAATTTATCAGCAGCGATGATCAATTCATATTTGTTATTCTGAAGAGCAAATTAGAGTATGTCAAATACTAGGCAGAGTTGTAAAGAATGCAAAAGTAATACGAATTAGGGTATGCTGACATTCTATCGCTTGAGCCTTGTGATAAATTGCTTAGGCCGTTGAGATTAAAGAATTACCTCAGAGATCCTGATTTCATTAAGGAGGCTCCCAATTATATTGAGGAGAAGAAGGAGGACTCCAATCAGAAGAAGAAACTAGCGAGAATCGACAGTGAAGCTTAGAAGATCTATTAGGGAGTCTTGAAATGGGGCGATCAAGAGTTAAGGGCAAAATGTGTTTAAAAGCAATAAGAATTAGACCCTTTGATTTAATGGATGGCCAAGGAATTAAAGATTAATTTGAGTTCAGAGAAGACCTAGATTGCAGATGATTAGCCTTTGGCGAGGGATGTTTGGGAAGCCTATTACATTTACCAGTTATATCTAGTTGATTACTTGAAAAGAGTGAAGGATGGTTACAAAGAGAAGGAGGTTGCTGCTAATAAGGGGTTTCTGTTTAAACTGATCTTTCGAAAGGCAATTGGCGATCCAAATGAATTATATTAAGCCTTTAATAATTCTTGGTTCAAGGAAAAATTGATTCTGGCCAACTTATGGGATAGACAAGGACTTGATCCGATTGCACCGTATTAGGAATATTTTGTAACTAAACCAAGTGAAGGATTGTGGAGATAGTACGAAGTAAGTGAGAAGGGACACAGATCTGAATTTATGAATATGGAGAAGATCAAGATAGCCTATGCGACAATTAGCAGATTTTTAAATGTAAAAAAAATGATCGAGAATTAATACATTGCCTGTTACTTTGCATTGCACGACCCCTATCAATTGATGGGGTTATCAAAGGCTCCAATGATTAAGCCTTTGATTGATTTGCAATTGGTTGGAGAAGTCCAAAAATCACCTGGGGAATTGAAATTAAATAACTTGTTTGTTTCGTTGAAAGATGAAGCTGAGAGAGCAGATTTCGATAATGATTGTCTGGTTGAGGAATGCAAGTTCCATTGGTGTCCTCCTTGGACATTGCCAATAGACAGTATGAGAGATTATTTTGGAGAGAAAATAGGCTTGTATTTTAGATTCCTGCAATTCTACTCTCAGCAACTGTGGTAAGTGGTGATATTGGCTATAATTTGCGAGGGAGTGATTGATAATACGACAGGAGATGCGAAAAAGGCGTTTATTGTTATATTTTCAGTGATATTGATATCTTGGTCGAGTTATTTTATTTGTCATTGGAAGAGACAGCAAACAATGTTCTAGATTCAATTCGGTTAGAACAACAAAAGTGATGGAGGGGAAATTGAGAGGCCAGCATTTGAAGGTGATTTTGTTAGGTCCTTGATAACAGATCAACTTAATGAGGAGTTCTATCCTATTTGGAAGAAATAGTTTAAATTGTGTTATTCTAGTGTGATTACTCTGATAATCATAACAATGGTTATAGCAAGTGTCATTGGAGTGTTCATTTTGAAGAAGTAAGTTATACTATTAAATTAGTTATTTAATTGAAGAGTACCCAGAAAATCAGTTTTTGGTATCATTTGTACCATCTATGATAAATGCAATTGTAATTTAATTATTCAATCTTATTTACTTTAATGTTTCAAATAATCTAAATGATTTTGAGAATCATAAATATGAATAGGCCTACGAGGACAGTTTAATTTTGAAAACCTACATATTTACTTTTATCAACACCTTCAATTGTTTGGCAATCATTGCATTTTTGAATGAACAATTTCCCTCCCTATCTCTCTGTAAGACATCAGAAGGAATCAACTGTTACAGAGCATTAAAAGATTAGATGGTAACCATTTTCATGGTGAACTTTGCCAAAACATTACCACAATTGATTACCCCCTGTATCAAGGCATTTATTAGAGGGAAAACCAAGCAAGTAGATGAGAATCTAGTGACTCATGAGTTCAATTAGATTGATGAATTCATTGAAACCCAAGCAAATCTAGAACCCTATGTATCTAATGCCGAAGTGGATGGTCTTATGAATGACTACATGGAATTGGTAGTCCAATTTGCCTTCCTCCAACTATTTGGATTGGCATTCCCTCTCAGTTACTTTATAGCTTTCCTTACTAACATCACTTAGATTCAAGTCGACAAACTCAAACTAATTCACTTCATCCAAAGACCTATCCCATCCTCAGCCTCCGATATCGCAAACTGGAGTTTCATCATGGATATTATAGCATTCCTATCTGTCTTTTGCAATGCAGGATTAATAGTGTTTACATCAGGAGTTGTACCTCCGGATTCTTAGTCATCCTCTTATGCTATTTTCGTTATTGTGTTTTTGGGGCTTAAATACTTCTCATCATTCATTATTTCGCCTATTCCCGAGAAGGCTTCCTTGATTCTGACTCGTCACAAGTTTGCTGTTGACAGAGTCCAGAGGGGAATGAGGGATAATACCAAATCGTATTACAAGGGGAGATTGAGGGAGACTATTGATGGGGTGGATTACGAGAAAATGCAGGAGCAGGAGAAGGAGCACATTCTGAAGGGGCCAAATGTTAATGTTGAATTGAGAAAGACATGATTAAATGATTGTTGAAGCATATTAGAAATAGGTAGTTTCTTCTATAACAATTTAATTATTAAAATACTCTAAATCAAATGATATTTTATAGATCATTCATTGACAGTTCTCTGGCTCCATGATCTATCAACTGCTGTATTTATTCGGTCATTTAAAATATCATTATGTCATCGTGGTTATTGCATAAATGTTATTTAAATTTATTAAAATTATCAAATTTATCATAACACTTTACACACAAATAGAATTTGTACTCACAATGTTTCTACAACAAATGTAGCAAATAGCCTTTCCTAGTTTTGCAAATCATCTAGCATTTGTTGCAAACGTTCTTAGAACCCCTAATGGTCCAATTCAATTTCTCATTCAACTCTCGGAGTATACATTTTTTATAATCATTCGCATATTTTTCTCTTTCTTTGATATGATCATCCTTCCTCTGAGGAATCTCAATGTAATCACATTCATTTGAAAGAGCATGAGTAATGAGTTGATCCAATAACTGAGACATCCTTTCTACATTCCTGTTTACAGTTGTCGTCACCTTACTCAATTGTTTCCAGATCTCGTCGACAGGCATTAAATTACTATTCTCCTACATCATAACTTTTTTCCCCTTTAAGAAAGCTTGCTTATAATTTTATTAATTAAAAAGCCAATTATTTATTTTTGCATGATAAAAAATTAAATATTTACAAAAATAAATATTAATTTTCCATATAAATGTATCTAAACGCATCAAATGCAGAGTAAAAATTTATATGTATAGCAGTATAAATACACACAAAATAAGAACTCATTTTCTAGAAAACTATTTTATTTTTTTTAAATTCTAGTAGTAGAGATCCTGTTGGACAAACAATTTATAGTCCAACAATTCCAAGAATTACTCTTCCATATCATTCAACTCCCACATTGTGATCCCTCCAACCTTAGCATAGTACTCATTCTTAAAAATGTCATCGTCCTGGTATTTGATCGCCAAAACAATAGCAATAAGTAACAATCTAAATTTCAATATTTTAAATTACCTATGTGCACTTTACCTGTTTAATTATAATTCTTAATTTAACTCTTAAATTCTACCTAAGTATATAAAGGCAATTATGAGGCATTCCTCACTGCACTTTGTATATCTCAGGATTCGGCTCATATAATTCTCCAAAGTAATGCTGGGTACTTTTTGAGAATGAAACAAAGAGTCCTTCACATCCAAACCCTCAGATTATTCTATTAACTATTCCAAAAACCCAGAAATGCCCTTTACCAATCTACTTTCCAAAGTTCTATTACAGTCATGCTCACAAGGACGCAGTCTAAACTCACTCATGTATTTTTCTATTTGTATTTAATGATTAATTATAAAATCACAAATGGGGTATTGACATAAAATACTTCCACATATACAGTCATATTAATATACCGATATTGTATGAAGAGACGATTTAAATTTATTAAAGAAATTATATAACTCAAAAATATTGTAATTACAAATAATTAATTATAATTAGTGATAAGAATCTGAAATAACAAGTCCCCATGCCCCCAATTAAGTTAAATTTGTTAGGCCTCCCAATTAATATATTATTCAAAATACTCTCCTTTCTACCCATCAGAGATATTTATAAACGCATTGCTCGATTGAACAAGAAAGCAAACAACATTGTCGAATAACCAGGATTCATTTAATCGCTCCAAAGGTTATACTTTGGGAGTTCCATCTAAAACATTCCTCTCTCCCAAGCCAAATAGGTCGAATTGCCCTTTATTGGATACGAGACTGATGGGCGTAATTAATCCTTTTTTAAATTATAGATTGTCCGAATCCAGAACAATGGATTGATTTACTATTCATGAAAACATCCAACAGTTAAATTAAACTTTAAAATTGCAATTACATTAAAGGGTGTCTTTCAAAAAAAAATAAGGAGTTTAAAAAAAAGGTTTTGGAATTCTTGGGACTTGTTAAAAAGTACTTGCCTCCCAATACTTACGAGAAGTAGAAATTTTATGAAGTGCAAATTGCCAAGATCTATGAAATTAGCCATCAATTGAGTTAGAAGGTCATTAACATTGCCTCTCAGGAGGAGAAGACATATGCCACTGATATCATGAGTTTCTTTTGGAATAGGATACGCTAGAATTAACAATTAATACAACGACGTGATCTGTAAGTGCCATTGTAACCTGATTTCCAAGGCATCATCAAAGTCATCAAAATTGGTATTGAAAAGAATTATACCAAAATGGCCAAAGTGATTCTCATAAGTACCAATGAAGTTAAGGATATCTCTAACAAAACTGTCCTGAGAACCAATATGCCCGAGTACAAGCTAGTTGCCAAATAATATTCAACAAGAGAGCAATTCAAGTTTGGCTATTGCATCTTCGAATAAAATCAAGGAGTAGTTGCGTTGATAGATCTTAAAGACGAAACACAAATTGAGTTGAAGTTCTACAATCACGAAACCTAAATTGTTTCTACTCTCTCAGTTTTCATCTTAGAATTCAAACAATCTAATGAGGGATAACTTGGATAGGCATTTTAATACATTGTAGCCTCGGGATATTTATTAGTATAATGAAACTTAAATCTTAATTTACTAATTTATGAAAGAATAATCAATTATTATAATTTTCTTTAACGCATAATTATAACTCAAATATTAGTTTAATTCTTTCTTTAATCCAAATTACTTAAATAAATATCTTAATCAATCTTGAGTGTTAATCAGATGAAAATGGAATTCTCCATTTTTAATAAGATGTATCTAGCAATTAATCACTTTAAAACGATAGAATTTTAACATTTTCCTGTATTTTAAAATAGTAATTTCTAATTTAAATATAAACGTATAAAGAAGCAAAAAATATTCAGATATCTTGAGGAACTCAATTTAATTGGTAAATTTATTGAAAACAGAATGTATATATATAACTCACAAATATATGAAAAAAAAACACAGTAATTAGAGCATCAAAAAAGAGTATCCTCAATTTAGGGTAATTAAATATTGATTGATAATCCGTTTAACTAATCTCTATTACAGAATTTGTATTAACAGCTTCTAAGCCTGCAATATCAGTCCTTTTAACATTAGGTTTATCTTTAACAATAGCATCGGATAATCCATTTGACAACTCACTCTTTTAATCTTTGTCGTCCTATTTTCTAAAATGATGAACAATGTTACTTCTGTTGTTGTTGTTGATTGTTTGCTCCATTACCATTTGAGTCTTAAACTATTAAACTACATCGCCTTTTTTAGGTGTCTAATCTTTTAACAGTTTCTTCTTTCCGAGCATCGTATTGCTGTTATAAGGATTTCTTCTTTTATATGTGATATTCCCCTTTTTACATAGAATGTAGATTACATACTTTCAATCCACAATTTCTTTTCTTTAAACCTTAACAACATAATTTAATCCTCCCTTTTTATTCTTGGACTGTCGATCAAGTATTACATTTGAGATCTCCTGACTTGAACAGACCTATCACCTCATTTTACAGCTTGGAGTTATCTTAAGTCAATGTTTTACTTAAGATATCTGAATATTCATTTTATTAATTTTTATATAGAAATTACAATATTAATTGTCGACTTAATTGCATGCCCTTGATTGTTTACTCCTTTTTCTCTTTTTTGCTCTTTTCATTTCAATTTACCTAAGAGGACCTTAGAATTTACTTTGTCTCCATCTACCACTTATTACTGGAACGATAAGTGCCCGCGCTTTCTCTTAGATATTTTGAATACATTTCTTACAATTTTATTTGGCTCTTATTAAATTTACAATACCGAATAAATATAGCAAGAAGAAAACTTCTTCTAAACAATAGTTCCATCTAATCTGGAAATATTGTTGGTTTCCATTTATTATATCAACACTATCCTGTATCAGTTGTTTATTTCGTTATGATGAGCTGAAATTAAACGGAAATTAGAAATATGTCATTGTATTATCAAGTAAGTATCAAAGAATCAAACAACATATTGAATCAATCTGAAATAACAGAGGTCTATCTGTCAAATTAAAAATTGTATATATATTATTTTAAAAATTATAATGCGCTTTGTTGCCGCTGATTCAAATTGCCATTCCAAAAATAAAAACATCTAACCATATTATAAATTTCTTCCTTATAAATTATACTTAATTAATTTTATGAGTACTTAGTATAAGTTTATTCATATCTTTTAAATTTTTTAGATGTTTATTTCTTTAAATATTTTCAAACTCAGTTATTTTTCAAAACTCTCATTCAAATATATCTGTTTTTTTTTATGTTGTGATCAAAAAAAAGAATTAATAAAAAATGAAATAAAACATAAATCTCGTCCATTTTAACTTATAAATATAGATATAAATAGTAATCAAAAGAGATCCAACAACTTGCGTGAGTTCAAGAGTAGAAGTCATCTTGATCCAAAAATTAATCTTAGCTCTTATCCATGAATATATAATGATTTTGTTTGGGTGAACCATCAAACGTGACTTGCTTGTCCTGATTTCTATGATCTGAGTTCTGCGCAGTTTCAACTCTCTCATTAATGCCATATGCTTATTCGAAGTAAGAAACTCTATTGCTCATGCTAATGTTATAAATTTTAATTAATTATGAAAAATAGGATTTAGAATGAATTTATATTCATAACATAATTAAATAAAAAATGAAAAACTTATAACCTTTAAATAAGAGCTTCCGACATTCTCCTTCAATTTTTGATTAGCTGATGCGTTAATACCATTCATTAGGGTTTTAGAAACACTAAATTTTGAAGGCATGGCAACTGTGTGGATTCAACACCTTCACCTTCCATGAAGAGTTAATCAGAATAAGGTAAAGATCGAATTCACTATTCGAAGTCAAGAAGAGAACCAAAACCTAAGTGAAGAAGACCTAATGAATTCCTAGATGCAATTAAAGAAACAACTCAGAGATTTAGAAGAAAAAGATTTAAAACAAGCTATCCAACTTTCAATTGAAGATCAAAATTAGTACCATTTATAAACAGTTTTAGATAGCCCCAAATCGAACAACAAGATAGAGCAAATAAGAGCGTACCCGTCGGACTGAAGAATCTCGGAAACAGTAATCAGCATCAATAATATATTTATAGCCTGCTACATGAATGCTATGTTACAAAGTCTCTTCAACTCACTTCCATTTAGATAATTGATTTTTTCAATAGACGTGAAGCAAAACAAAACCAATGCAGGTCTTTTTCTATTACAATTATAATATTTATTTGTTCAATTGTAGGAAAGCAATAGCTCATTTACCAATCCCATCAAATTGTTCGAAGCTTTTTAATAGTACAAGCCTGATGGAATGTTGATAAAGGGTGTATAGAATGATTTTAATGAATTGCAAAATGCCTTTTTGGAAGCCATTGAATAAGCCCTCAAAGACATTGAAGAAGAGGAGTTGAAGAAATCCTTTTGTTAAATGTTCTATGGAGAGTCCAAAGAAATTCTCACATACAAGGAAAAAGAATAAGAAGTCATCAAATTCACTACAACTGCTTTTGGATCCATCAGCATCGATGCTCAAGACAAAGATTTAGAGAAGGGATTCCTCAACTCCAGAATACTAATCATTGACGAATATGAAACCAATTCAAAGGAGAAGGTCAAAGCCAAAGTTGATTAGATCATACTCCAACCTCCTAAGATAATGCAATTCTACATCAATAGGGTCTATTATGATCCCAAATAGAAATTACCCTGCAAAAATAATGCCTAATTTGAATTTCCCTCCTCTTTGAATATCAATCAATTCAAGGCTAGTGATCCTAAATCGATGAGCAAAGAATTGTAGAGACTTGATCTTGAAGAACAGAGGGTTTTAGATGAATTGAGAAGGTATGGTACCTCCAAAGAGGACATTGATGAAAGCTTCAGTAAAATAATCAAATTGTTCAAAAGAGGAGAAGGCTAATTAGACTAGCCACTGATCATTGATGACTTCTAAATCTGCGATGAGAATACCTCCAATCAATAATTAATCTCTAGCCAAAATATGCTATTTTAACTTGAAAATTATAGAAACAAGTTCTTGAAATCGATTCAATTGCTCACGGATAGATTGGAATAGATTTAATCAGAAAAGAAATTATTATTGAAATCAGACTAAAATATGTATCACTTAACAGCAGTGCTTATGCATGATGGTGGGGCTACATCTGGCCATTATTATTGCTATGTTCTGGACAAGAATGATTATAAAACTTGGTGGAAGTGCAATGACTCCATAGTCACAAAGATTGAGTTTGCCCAAGTGATTAAAGACGCTACAGGAGTAAGTAGACCACAATCCAATGTCTCTGGACTTATTTATGAATAAGAATCCTGGATGAAAGTGTAAAAGTTATAAATTACTCCAAAACTCTTAGAATAACTAGAAGAAGAGAGGATCAAATCTCAAAAAACCTAGGACCTTCAGAAAGTTATCAATAGAAAAACAAACATTATTCAACAGATCTCAAATTGCCCATTAAAGGCTTGCAAATCCATAGACCCCTTAAGCAAAGAGTTTGAAATCTTTAGCAATTTTGAGCTGTTTCTATCAGTAAATCATCCGAATGTGTATAAACACTCCTAAACTTTGACATTCATTAAATAGGATTTATACTAAATTAAAGATCAACTGTGTTAACCTTAAAATATAGAAGAATACATTCAATACTTTGTTACTTAATCAAAATTGATCAATCAAAGCATTGAAAAGGAATAGGCGAGTTTGTAAGACGAATTTCTTAAGATTAATTCCTTATTGCAATAATTACCATTAAAGGATCTTACTTAAACCAACTTTCAAGAGAATGTCCAACTGTTCTTTTTGATATTACAGTAAATTCCATAAAAAAATTATTGTCTACAATTATTTAAGGGTCTCAAGGATATTTTCCAAATCATGTTGTTGAAGGGTTGCTTTTTAATAGATTTATCAATTTAAAGGTAAGATATAAACTAAGGAATCTAAATAGCATAATAAATTCTCAATTTAATCACCGATAACAAAATTATAGATGATATCATTGTTAAATAAATACAAGAAAATCTTAAAAGTTCTGCAGATTAAGCAAAATTAATATCAAAGAGATAAGATAATATTGATTAATTCACCAAATTAAAAATGAAGAGCAAAATTTCAATTATTTTAAAACTTCTGAACTTTAAATCCTTAGAACCTAATATCTAATCACTGTAAAATTTTTAGAATAATGGACTTCAAGTAATTTGGTATATATTATTTATAGTTATGGATGGATTAAGCCTTTAAAATAATTTCTACTCAAAAGTTACTTGTTTAATAGGATAGATTAAATGACGAAGCAGATATCTATTTTTAAGGCTGAATTCAATATAATATTACGTATAAATAGAGAACATTAATTTATTTATTTTTGCTTGTCATATTTTTATATCTATATCACTAATCAAGCCAGGTGACACTTCATAGTTATCTAAAGAGCTAATAATATTATCTATTTTATTATAATTATTCCAGAGATTAAGATAAATTTAAAATTTATTTAGTTCTTTTTTTTTTAATGTCAAGTACCTTTTATGAACGTTTACTTATTTTTACGGATAAGAACAGTGAGATTAGAATATATTTAGGTTAAATTCTCAAAATATCCATAAGATATGTTTCCGAATTGAATAAATCATAATTGTATTATTTTGAAATGTAAAGTGTATAATTTTTAAATTTCACTTCCTTTAATTATTGAATAAAATTTAAAACATGAATAATTCATAAAATCAATCAAATCCAACAGAACAAACTCAAACAATTGATTTTTTTCAATAATTAAATGAAAATCGAAGTCAGATCACCAATAATGTATTCTTATTAGAGAGAACTATATTTCAATTACTAAAGAAATATCCAGAGGTATTCGTTTACAATGAATAACTAATCCATAATTACAAAAAAAAAAGTGTAGATCTTTATTTAGAAAATGGGTTGTTATTAGGTTAAGGGGCTTATGGTGCTGTGTACTCGACCATCAATCCAAATAATAATTTACCAGCAGCCTTGAAGGTATAAGAAAATTGTGATTTTGATTAAGTGATTATCTAAGCTGAAGAATTCAAAATTTAAAAAAAAATTGCTCTCCATTTTCCTGAATGCATCATCTAAATACAAAATAAAATTGTTATAAGCCTAAAATATATGAACACCTATCGAATGTATGCATATCTAGACTTGGGTTTGGGGAACCTAAAAGAGTATTAGATGAAATTAAAGTAATTTACAGAACTTCAATTCAATAATCTGTTCGATTGTATTTTAGACAGTATTCTAAAAATTCACTCGCTTAAGATTGCTCACAACGACATTAAGTTAGAAAATATTATTAATACGTAAAAAAATGGTTGGGTTTTAGCTGATTTTGGGTGCGCAACTTAATACACTACCCCTTATGGTGAATATCCTATTGCTGGAACTAGAGCTTACATGCAAAAATCAGTGAGAGGGGCTTTGAATAATAACTTAAAAATGTTTAAAATGAATTTGTTTAAAAAAGATATCTATGCATTTCAATTGACAATGCTCTAGATTCTCTACCCTTAAGATAATATTCATGATTTATAATAGATTTTGGATCAATAATAAAAGGTGCATCCAAGGATTGATTCACTTTATAATAACGATTATTTCACAATAAAGTCATAATTTTTATAAAAAAAATTTATTAGAGCTACAGTAATTTAGGATCCAATTGTAAGCACTGAAGAAATCAAAAGGAAGTTGGAAAATAATTTCAAACTTAGTTTTTTCCACAAAGTATATCAAGATTCATAAAATTTACCTTATAACGGAGATATGAAATTTTGGATTTAATGCCTGTTGAATCTAGCTTTATAAGAATTTTCTGGCGATGAAGAAAGAATAAGATTGATTATGATTTTGGATTCCTTTGTAGATAAATATTCTTGTCACGTATCAGCATAGGAGATATTTGATGAAATATCATTTGAGGATTTGACTTAGTTTGAATATGACCTATACTTTGATGTTTTAGAGAAAAAGGGTTAGAAGATGCTATAATTGATGCTTTGTCAGGGATATCAAGCTACTTTATAGGAACCTAATTGCAATCTAAAATTCTAGGAGGCAGAATTACTTTACATAACTGGTGAGTGGGAATAAGCTAAGGAGGCCATAAATAGTATTCGAGATGAGTTGGAGTTAGAAAATGACGAAATGCTACTTAAGTTTATTTGTTTGAAGGCTAGATTGAATGGCCAATGGATAAAGACAAGAGAAGAAATCATACCATACTTAGTCAATTATAAGGACATGATTTAGATCATCATTGAATGGAGGTTTATATTGATGGACTCAATTTGGTAGAGCAAATCTTAGAATATTTTAAATAAAACTTATGAACGAAGAAATCATAATTACAATTCATAAGAGAGTGAAAAGTATCAAAATTATTAAGAGACTGTAACATTAGATTTTTCGAAATACATTAAAATATTTTACTCATGTATAAGAGAGGACCTGACAATCATCGGCGGAAGTGTAATTAAAATGATGTAGAATCTTAATTACGATAAATATGCAATATTTTATTAGGGGTGGATATATTGCGAAATATTGTATTATAATATTGTATATTAATCATTCATTGAAGAATTTCTACAATTTATCGAGTAGAATCTCGAAGGATATTATTTCAATTGGGCTATTTATGATTGTTATTCAAAATTCCTTGTGTACAAAAAAGAATTCATTAAGGCGAAGCATTATTTAAATAAAGCAATGAAGATCATAGAAAATGATTGTATCTATAATCAATTCACTCTTTCCCATCACTTATTTTAATTGCAAATCTAGGAAGGCAGTTTAGAATGTGCTGAAACTTTTAGTAAAACTATCGATTTTATAAACTATATGCCTAGCTCCAAACTCACTATATATTTATTTGCGATATTGTTGTAAGATACAATTGAAGCTAGTTAATTGAACTCTTAATTAAAACTAAGAGATTTTATTAATTAAGCAGTTGAAATTCTAAGAAACTAAATAGTTGGGAATAGATTCGCTTCAATTCTCAGCTATGAAAATTAATTTGGGGAAGCCTTAAAGAACGACGACTTCTTTGCTCTTAAGTAAGCAATGTGGCAGGAATTACCAGAAGCACTTATAGCGACAGAAGATGAAAAGAAGCACGAAGAAGAAGTCCTGATTGGTTTTTCAAGGCTATTTTAGTTAGCAGAATATCAGGATTTGAGATTGAAAGATGAAACAAGGTATACATCAAGATGGTTATAATGTGTGATTACCTTTCATGACATAGGTTTTTATATTTAAAAGCTTCCTAAACATATTGCAGGTTTCGTTCCATTTTTTTATGAACATTCATGCTTTAGATCGGGTGATTAGAGAAAATATTAGGAAGCCAAAGAATTACATATGTTTATTCGTATGAATGCAAGCTGGTTATTTTGAGCTACATTTAAGATAATTTAAAATATTTTAATATCCAAATTCATTTTTGAATAAACAACTAATTAAATATTATACTAAGATATCCAAGAATGAGAATTCTTAGTTTGCATGTCTAAAAATATATTATGATTTTTATATATATAAATGCATATATGATTATCAAACAAGTTTTTAATCTATTGAAATTATTAGTTTGCATTTGAGCGATAAAATTGCTGTTGATAAAAACTGTGTCAATAGGAAATCCCTATGTAACAAGTAGAGTGCATAGAAGGTGAACTCGGGATAGAAAAGATTATGTATCTCTTACAAGATATTTATATGATGTTAAGTTCATTTACAGAGTTGCAGATTTAATATTCAATAATTTTTAAAATCTAATAGTAAGTATAATTTGATTATTTTTCCGTTTGAACTCATTAAAGGCCAAAAAGCCAAGAAGCCAAAAACGAAGTTATTCATAATATTTAATTTGGTTATCATTATTTTTAAATATATATAGATGAATGTCATTTAAAATTATCAGCATACCACTTTTTAGTGAACTCATCACAATCAAGTAATTAGAATTTCCAACCATTGATCTAAACTTCGTTGCCTACAATTAAATCTTTGGGCGAGAAAAACTCATTATTATTATTAGCGTTTTTGTATTTTCTTTTCTCCAAGAATTTGCCATCTGGAATGCCTATCAAATTAATGATTTAGAAACATACCAGAATTTCTAACAGTTGGTTCATAAACTAAAAGGCTATCATCATTTAGAAAATAAGTTATGACGAAAACTCTAAAGCTAAATTCAATATAATACCTGTCTTTATCTTCGGGTTTTGTAGTGTTGAACATGGCCAAAAATCTCAGATTGACTTGATTGTCAACCCATTTAAAGAAATCTTTTTTGGGTGGTTTAGGCTACAGTCTGTAAATGTATCCTAAAGAATCTTGTTCATCCCCAATGCCATTATGAGGAGGAATGATAATGTCTAAATAAATTAGTAATAACCAATACTTGATCTTTATTCCATTTATTATTCTTCTTGGCCTCCCAAAGGAAAATCAACATTGAATTTTTCTTAATAATAATATCTTGTGAAGGGATCGCAACCTTGAATTGCAAATTTTCTATTGTAAATTATCAATGGCTATCCAAATTGAATATCCTGAGGCCTAATGAAATCTTCAGCATATGTTTATCCAGGTTGATTGAGAGAGAACTTCCTGGGTAATTTCTACCTTCTCAACATCATGGGGAATGGAACTCTTCCTGAGTTGGCTGAATTAATCTCCTTTATTTCAATGGTATCATCAGCCAGATAGTAATGTAAGACATATTCAATATCAGAGAACACGTAGAATTTAAGAACCTTGAGTAGGGATGAATCCTAATACCTTCCTATCGTTTTCTAGGAATTGCTTTTGAGATGTAACTCTTCCTCCTCCTAATTTATGTTCCAGGTAGTCTTTCATGACAGTATCCTTTTGGGGAATATACTTAGTCATGGTCTTTGTTTCAAATGAGTCTGATTAAGGACTGAAGGATTGTTCTTGAGGTTGTCCAATTCCCTATAAGAAATTTAGGACAATAAGGAAACCTCATAAAATTCTCTTGTGTATTGATCGCAATCATAAAGTCGAATTGTTTTGCCAAATATCTCAATGTCCTAATTGATTCTGAAATCTTCTGGGATGATGAATGTTTTTGAACCATCAGCCCTCAAAACCTTAAATATGCTTAGGGAGCTGTTTTTACTTTCTATCTTTTAAGGAATGCTCCTTAAGGAACACCGCTATTTTCTTGTTTGGGTTCGGTAATGCTGATTGAATGGTCTTCCAAGTAGTAAAATATGGTTAGTTTGCGAATTCTGTAGTTTTCTAGGGCTGACTCAACGACAGCTTCTTTGAAGAAGCCACTGAATCTGAGGACGTGTCTGTCCATTTTGACCCAACTTGGTTGGTAGAGCTCTTCTGAATCATTGTTGGAATTCTTAGGGGATGTAACTGATTAGAAGACATACCTTTGGTAAATGCATGGCATGAGTTGTGCTTAAGTAATCGGGGTTGAACATTCCTGTTTGAGAGGGTACTTGTGTTGGTAATTTGCGAGGTACTGGGTATTCTTTATTTGGCAGTTGTTTCTATAAAAAAAGATTAGAATTTCAATTTAGTTACGATTTCTCTGTTTTGATCTTGTTTGACAGCCGAGACCTTTCTGAAGTTGGGTTTCTTATGATGATAAATGGGGGTGTTACATCTAATTCTTGGGTGGGCACAAAACCTGGCAATTTAGGAAAAGCTGAAGCCATTTTAATTAATTAAATTAAGATATGCAACATCCCCCGTATTAAAGAAAGCCATAGAAGAAAATAACACAGCCACTCCATGCCTTCTTCACATTGTTTACAGAGAAAACTCAACTGGAGATTTGGCTGGTGGAAAATGACAATCTTCGTATTCAAGGCAAATTGGCCGTAATTTAGTTGAGCTTCTACCTTTTTTTAGGGTTTTGACGAGTACTTGAATTTGGTGTTGGACAGGGCTGTGGAATACGACCGCAAGACGAAGGCAACCAAGGAATTGGGGAAAATCCTTTTGAAGGGAGAAAACATTGTTCTAGTGAGGACTTTGGAGTATTATTTTAAGCTAATATATTAGGGATGTTAAATTATGAGTTAATGCTTTCATATTTTATATATATTAAATTTAAAAATGAATGAAACACAAGACAGCGACACGAACTTCGAAGTGGCCTGCTCTTAATGTCAAACAACTCCTGACAATTATGTCAAATTGGATTGTGATCACAAGTTCTGTCTCGTTTGTTTAGCCTACAATTATTTGCAATCTCAACAGCAGAACCCAGAGTCTCAAGATATTGTGAAAGTGGCCATCTGTTCCAAATGTCAATACGAAACCCACCTTGATCCAGACACAATTGAGGCCATTCAATACGTGATCAAAGAGATCATCATTCCACTCATCGAATAGAATTAGGAAGAGCACAATTTGGAGATCGATTTCGATCTAAAATAATCTGAAACTATTCGAGAATCTAAAGCCAACTTTGCTGCTGATATTGCTAATGATTCTTAGATCTAAAAATTTGAATCCAAAGATAAATATGTCAACAACTTATAATTTCAAAAAGTAGACCAGCCCAAGGAAGTCACTGAAGTCAAGGATATCAAGAAAATCAAAGAATCAATGGCAAATAAAAATGAAATGACTCCTGCCTTGAATGAAAGAGTACAATTATATTTGGAGAGATTGGACAAAAGTTTTAAGAACAAGTTCGAATCCATCAGAGACATCCAAGATCAGAAATTCCAATTCCAATAGAAGTGCTAATCTACAAGAGATGAGATCAGCCAAGAATTTCAAAAAGTAATGCTATCTATCTTAATTAGTAAATACTTGCTTTGGAATCAAAAAAGAATAGTCTCATTAATGAAGTCAATGCGCTGGAAACCTAACAATTGTTGGAAATCCAAAAGCAAGAGAATGAATATGTATTTGTATTCGGAATATCTCAAGGAAACATAAATTCAATTGATGGCTAAGTATCAGGAGGAACTAAAGAACTTAAAGGGCTTTCCTGAAGATTTGAGCAAATTCTTAATTGAAATTGAAAAAATTATGACTGCCCCATCTCAATCTCTGTAAATAGTAAAATATGTGTGCATGAATAGAAATCCTTACTCTTGTCATCCCAAAGATAGCTAATTCGAATTTAATCTCTATCCTAATAGACAGAAGAGAGATTAACTTCAGATTCCAAAATGATGACATTCTAACAGAAGTTCAGTCCTGTTAAGAATGACAGAACCAACGAAATTTGGAATAAGTTGAACGAAAGTGATAAAAAGAGTAGACTTAAAGAAAGCTCAATCTCGCAATAAAGATCAAATCAAAAGAGCAGATGGAAAGAAACCATCCTAGAAATCTTTGATAAGAAAGAACAAAGTTTTGAAAGATATTCTAATAATAAATACAACCCATTGAATAGAACCTACAATATTCATTAAGTTTTGAATATGCAACAACAGAGCTTTTAAATTTAAAAAGAAAATTTATTAAAAAGATGATATCTATTTTGATATATCAATCTATTTCTAAATACAATAGCAATTATATAAATTATTAACATTACAGCCAAAATAGATCACATCTTACTCATGGATTGATAAATCACTTTTTAATACTAGAATTTATTAGAATTAAATTCACTTTTTTATATTAACTCATATTCAAATAGACTTGATCAATTCGTACTAAGTAATAGGATACAAATTTCTTATTGTTAAGAGTTAATCTAAAGAGTCGTCTATTGAGAGTTTTCCAATTAATCGTAACCTTCCTATTTGCTACTAAATTAATGTATTAGCTTTTTGAAATTTTGTTGAGTTCTAACATTTAGTATTGAATTTAATTTCAAACAATTTCACAGTTTACCGAACATTAATGTAGTAATTCTGAGATTGCTTATTTACATTCCTTTGATTTTCATTTCATCCATAAAATGGCTCCATTGTTGCAAATTAGAATATTGTCTCATAATGATTGATTCCCCCGTATTTCCTTAGAGAATATCGAAATTCATCAGGCATATATTTGTGTTCTAATTGTAGAAATCGATAAGGAGCTTTATTTTCCACATTTTATAAGTTTGTTCCTATGTGTTGTTAGTTCTATTATTTTTTCGATAAATTAAGTTAAAATGAGAGAGAATTTGAATAACTAATAAAACTTTGGAATTTTTAGGCTCTGGATTTAATAATCAAATATATTTAGAGCAAATTCTACAATTATCATATTTATTATATGAGTGTTATGAAATTAAGGAGACGTGGCGATTATAAGCCGTATCTTTTGTTATTAGTATGATTTAGAAGTTAAATGGATAGTCTTGTGATATATTCAAAAATAATTTAATTAATTAGAAGTCTCCTTACTTTCATAATGGGAGTTTGCCATTCTAAAAAAACGCAATCAAATACTTACTAACAATAAGATCTTACTATCAGCAATTAACAATCTCTACCTCCAATCAGTATCAGAACAGATGACAACAAGATATTAGAAAAATCACCAGACAATGATTCATAATAAAGTGAAGTCGATTTATTAGCAACTGATGAGCTTCTTAATAATCCACAATAAGCAGCAATTGATTAATAGCACAGAGACCAAGTATTGAGACATGTGCATGCTTAGCAACATAAATAAGACAACTTAAAACGATATTTAGTTGTCTTTGATAAATTGTATAATCAATAACGAAAAGTTCCAATTTTGTTTTCTCTCGAAGAAAGTACTCTCTTTAAGAGAAGAAAACCAAGTCCTTATAATTGACTTTGAATAATTTGTTTATGTTTTTTGTTAAATGTAAATGACCCGAGGTTTTTCTTTCTTTTAAAAAGTTGAATAATTTTTCTTGGGTGAAATCAAATATCCGTAATTAAGAGACAACCCCGGTGTAGGAATAATGATTAAAATAGTATGAGAGAGTAGAGTGGGAGTAAATCCCAAGCACGACAACGAAGAAAATGCAATAATTAATTAGAATTTATGTATCTTTGAAGATAAAAGATTTAAATTTTATTCTTCCTCATATTAATTATTCGAAAATTAATTAATTAACACTAATTTATATGCATATTTATAACATAGAAGGATCAATCCATTTCCTGCCTTAATTTAATATATTGTAGTCTGGAGTTGCCAAGAATTTGACTTTTTGCTGTGTGATATTTGAAAACAGGTTTAGTTTTAGTTAGCTTAAATTCTGGTTGGAAGTAGAACTGCCCATATGCAGATGAGTGCTGAGAGTACTATTTTTCCATTGGAATTTTGAGTGAAAATATGTCTGAATCCTAAGTGTATCGTTTGGCATATTTCCCAAACTTTTACTCCGATTCTAAAATATACATGATCGATGAACCTGCAGTTAATTGGGGAGATACAACAAAGCATTCATTGTATAGTTGATTTTTACGCTTATAAATTTATGGCAACTGATAACTATTACGAACATGGACATCCATATCCTTTTGATCAACATAATTGACTTTTTAGAAATTGAAATCATTCGTTTTGTGAATAGGAGATTGCTCCCAACAAAATTTTATTTTATCAGTCGAATGCTCTTAATAATACAGAACTTAAAACCTCTGAAAATTCTTTTTTGAAATCTTGATTCTTCTCCATCAAACATAACGATCTGAGGAGGACCCGTAAGCTTATGCATTGAACTATGACGACTCTTGCTCATCTTTACAAAATATATAATTATTAATTATAAATCCTTCAAAATTAAAAATTGTTTTTCTTAGACATAATTTGCTATTTGAATATCTTTCGTGTAGCAGCTGGCAATTGACTTATTTTCTAATTCAACTGCTCCAATTTCTTTTGCTATTGTGAATCCAACCTACCACTAGGCAGTATGCTTTGATTCATAATTTCCTATCGTTTTTCCCTCTGTTACTTTCTGCTATTTGACTAATGGAATTTGACCTCCTTAATTTCTCTCTAATTTATTTAAATGCTCATATTTACAAGTTCAGACTTGGTTAAATCCTCCATTGGTAACCCAAAGTTTTTAACCCTATTCCTTTCTTCCTCTATTATAGCATCTTTTTTCTTATCTTCTTTTAATTTCCTTCTCAACATCTAATTCATCCCAAAATCATCCTTCCAGTTTTCCTTCCATATATCAACTACATACCAAACGATATTTTTGCAAGTCCTCTAGAACGGGAGCCAAATTATTTTTTTTGACCTTCTCAACCTCGGCCTCCAATTTATACATCGCATTCGATTGCTCCTTGATCTTCTACTCAGGATCAGGTATGAATTCCATGTCTGTGGCCTTCTCGGTGCTTAACTAAACTCATAATCAACAATCTTCTACCCATTTCACAGCTCCTTCCGTATAATTGTAATCGCAGTTCTCAGGGTCAGTCTTGCAAACTATTGTGTTTTTGCAAGAGGGACACAGCATCGAGAATTACAATATTGTCGTACTATGAAATTTACCCACTAGCAAATCATTACAATTTATACCTTCTCTCTTTGCAGCATTAAATCTTACACCTTTCGCTATCATATGCCCGCATTTCAAGCATTTAACATGGAATGGAGTTTCAAACCTGATTTTGGGACCGCTTTTTATTTTATATTAATCCAGTCTCGAAGGCTTTCGCTTTCCTTTGAGTTTCATTCTTCTCTAATATTTCAAACTACCCTTCTTTAGAATTAATCTATTACTCCATTTGGATCATAATTAGGTCCAAAGTAAAAATTATCTGCCCTCGCAGCTGCTAATGTACTCATTATTAAATATTTATATTTATTAATAACTACAAACCATTAAATTTGTTTTGATATCTCTTAATCATAGCTAAAAACTCTTCTGCTTAATCTCAATCAATTAAGTGTCTCCATATCTCCAAAAAATATGTGTTGATAATAATAGAATTATATTCTCATCAATAGGTAATTAGAATTCCTTAAAGGGGGTGACTACCTGGTAGAATATCAATAATGGTATGATTACTGACTGATAGCTTATTAATTCAATAAGTTGATTTATAATGTGCTGGAGAGAGTTAAAGGAATATTGGGATTGATGATAAAAATTGAGTAAGTATTCTATTTTTTAAGCGTTGAAATGTCCATTTTAATAATAGAGTTGAAATTTAATAATTCATTCGATTACAAGAATTCTTGTGCAAACTTTTATATTAATAATTAATTATAAATGCAGCCTTAACCTATTTAGAGAAAGGACTCTCTAGTTCCTTAAGGTACTTCGATGTCTATCTGTTCGTCTTTGTTATTCATGATAGGACAATCATGGTACGAATTGAAAAGGAGACCTTGTGGATATTGCGTATCATTTTTTAGTGTTCTGATTGTGGTTGCAGCTAGTGCAGTTAGTTAATCAATAATTGATAGAGCACCTCTCATATTTTTAAAATCAGCTGAAGGTCCAGCAGGATAATCAGACATAGTGTAATTAGCAATTTGAGATTAGGTTGTCTGCAAATCCAAATTATTTAAGCGAGGAACATGAGAAATCTCCTTAGTATTTGATGTCCATCTATAGTAACTCGGCCAGACAACAAGGATACCTAATAGTTGACTTCCTAAACTTTACCAGAGTGAAGGAAGTATTGGGACCAGAGAGGGCAAGTTAAGCAAGTCCTCGAATTACATAGCAAGTCAACTTCACTTATTTGTAAAAGACAGGAGATTGTGAGAATGTATAATATGATCATTAATAGTTAGTCTGTGAATAAAGCATAATAATTGTTATCCAAAAGGTAGGAATTCGGAAGCGAAGCCCACTTTAATGACTTGAGGGATGGGTAGCAATTGGGTCAGAGATGTGGAGGAGTATAGCCTCATCCAACTGCAAAGTTTGTGGCGATTGACACTTTGAAAGAGGAGGATATTGGATTAGGTTGGGAATATCCATTTGATGAATTAAAAGAGACCGAAGTGATTATTAGTAGGAAGTTAGCAGAAACGTATCATTTGAGTGTAGGAGATTACATGCTGATATATGGGGAGTTCTATGATTTTTATGGGTCTTATTACATAGAGAATTATTATGAGTAGATTGGTAGGTAATTCAATTTAACTAACTATAATGACACATTTTTAAATCAAGAATTTGGAGATTTGAAGAAAGCCACTTAAAGATTCTATTTGTATTAAGTCAAAGCGTTGTTGGATTCAACCTATGGTAAATTTCCAGATGGAGATGCTGACAAATTGATAATTGTAGAACACAAACACTTCTTTAACAATCTTGCTTATTGGTCATGGGATAAACCATTTTTAAAGGCCTTGTATACAGCCAATCCTGAGGAATTCGTTGATGAAATCAGAATCAATATTCCTGACAGATTCGATATTTACATGGATAGCAATTACGAGAATATACAAGGGAAGATCACCAATTATGCAAGTAACATTAGACGAGATTTGGGAGTCTATCCATGCAATATGGATTTGCCGGTCTTATAACAATTGTATGATTCTCGATTTGGTTAACTGTTTTTGGGTATCATATTAAACATGATCATCGTGATATTGTTTTTATTGAGTGTGTTGCTCCTATATACTTTGTTGCTGATATCAGTGGAGACTAAGACCTACGACTTGGGAGTGTTGAGAGTATTAGGGTTCAATAAGTTGGGAGTAGTGTTCATAGTATTGACTCAAGCATTGAGTTATGTGTTGCCGGCTATAGTAGCTGGTATCATCCTTTCCATTCCATTTCTATTATATGCCAGTAGTGCACTCAAAGCCTCCATTGGAGTTGAGATAGAACCAACTCCAACAACAAATGCAGTATTTATGGCTCTCGGATTGGGATTGCTGATTCCCTTGCTGAGTTCTTATGTTCCCATAAAGGAAGCATTAAGTAAGCAATTGAGTTTTGCATTGGATATCAACAGATCAAAATCAACTGCAGTGAAAATAGAAGTCGATCTTGAAGGTAAGTCGTTGCCTTGGGGTAGAATCCAGTTTGCAGTAATAGCTTCGTTGTTTGGAATTTGTGTTTATTACTTCTTGCCTTTGGCTTTATTGTCATTCAACATTGGATTGTTGTTATCTATATTCTTCTTCATTTTATGTGGTATGTTATTAGGATTGGTCATATTCGCATTCAATATTTAATACCTTGCTGAACGATTCACTGTGTATCTATTCTTGTTCTGGGCAAGTTCAGCCAAGAAAACTATGGTCTTGAAGAATCTAGCTGCACATAGGGTACAAATAAGTTTTATTTCTTTATTTAGATCAAAAATAGAAGAACTGCACTGATGTATGCCTTATCCATAGCTTTTGTGATTTTCATCTTTGTTGGTATGAGTGTGCAGATTGAAAACCAAGCCACTTAGACACTTTAATAACATGGTTGCAAACTTGAGATCACTGCTTCCAATGGATATCTCCCGCCATTTGAATTCGAACAAGTAATATTAGAATTGGGAGGCAACATCACTAGTTTCGCATGGGTTACTGATCCCCTGGATAGTTACATGCAGAAACTTGGATTTTCAACAGCATACATGACCCATTTAGGTTAAGTTTACCAACTCAAACCCAAGATCGTGGGGGTCTCACACACTCTATTTGATATGGGATACAATCAATTTCTGAAGGTCGAGGATCAAATTAATAGCAAATTGAATCCAGTTGAATAACTATATACAAGTCGAGGAAGTCAAAGTGCTATGATTGGTACCAGCTATGCTGACTAACTCAATATCAAAATCGACATCGACAGCACTTTCCTTCTAGTCGTGTACAATAATACATACAGTCAATATCATCAAATGAGAGCATCTTCAATAGTCACTTCAGCACCTGCCCTTAAATTTAGTAGTTTGCCAAGTGTTTAAGAATAAAATGTGGTCGTCTCCTTGCCAACATTCAGAAGGCTGTGCGGTAATTTGATTGACGCTGTTGAAAATTACCCTATGAAAAGATTACTCATTTCCGTATCGAGTTCTGGGAACATCGACACTGTTTATGGTCAATTCAAAAAGTACATAGATGCTTAAGGAGTCTCTGCTAAGATATGGGATTACAGAGATTACGAAACATCCATTGAGCAAAGTCAGAATCTAATTCAAATCATATTCAGTTTCCTAACAGGTGTTGTTATGGTGTTGTCATTCTTCAGTCTTATGACGTCGATGTCTGCCAATATGTTGGAATAGGTTAAGGAGATCTCAGTGCTTAGAGCAATTGGAAATACTAAATTATCCATTACTACAGTATATATTATGGAGGCATTCACATTGGTGTTCAGTTCCAGCTTTATTGGATTGATGGTCGGATTTATTATTGGACAATCCATGGCATTGTAATAGACTTTGTTCACATAATTACCATTGATTTTTGTATTCCCATGGTAAATGCTGATTATCATCATTATCATTGCCATGATTGCAGCTATAGTCAGTGTGGTCACGCCTTCCTTATAAATCTTATCAAAAGAAATTGCTTAAATTATGAGAATGATCTGAAAATAATCAAATTTCATTATAAAGTTATTTAATTTAATTTTTTTACATTTAAATCCTGATCCCTTTTACAAACTTTGTTTTCATTAAACAATGTGTTCAAATATTAATTTTAATATAAAATCACATTTACGCAGGATATCAGAATAGCATACCTATATTATTGGAAAATATGATGAGTTAATTTGAATAATATTCAATACTTAATAAGTTAATTTTCTAATATGGCTTGTTAAAGTTTGGTTTGGAGAATTATAAATTTCCTGTGTTTTTTAAGGTAACTTAATTTCAATCACTTTTCTAATAAATTTCGTAGGGAAAAGCCTGTAATATTGATTTTAAAGTGAACTTTATAATTTTAAATTAATGTGATTATTTGGTTAATTATTTTTAAAAGAAATAAATTAAATTTAATACTAAAATCTAGAGTTATATATCATTTGAGAAGATAATACTTGGAGTCTAATAAGATATCTTGGCATATATTTACAGGTGAATTTCTGAAGTTAAGTTTAATACTTTTAGAGATTATTTCTATATATCCTAAAAATTGATATTATGAGTACTTTTTTTTAATTGGACCTTCATGTAGATTTGAACTTCCTTGGAATTGATAATCTCATCAAGTTCAAGTTGTAAATTAACAAAGTATAGTTCTGTATTTTGAGTTAATTAACATTTGGTAAATCTAACTGGTGAATTCAAGGCCTTCGCCTATCCAAATAATAAAATGTCATGTTCGTGATTCTTTTTACTTTTACCTTTCTATTTTTTGTCAAGTAAGAAGAACATCAAACTTCTTTTTCCCCAAACATCATCCAATTAAATTTTACTCTAGCTCATTTCCAACAACTTCAAGTTTTCAGAGGATCTATTGGGCCCTTCCTCCCACACTACTTCCCCCTGCATTAAGTTGTCGTATGGTCCAATCACATACTTGTATTCAAAAGAAGAACCAGAGATTTCAATTACTTTAGACCAATGATCATTCTATTAATAAATGAAATATAATAATACCTTTGAACATTCCATTCGGAAAGCTTTTGTTAAATCCCAATTGGTGAAATCGAAGACTAAATAGAGGGCCTCTCCATAATTTACTTGTTTAGTTAGGGTAAAAAAGATTTAAGACTCTTTCATTATATTAATAATGCTGATTTTTAATTTATATCGTAACACAATTATAACTAGAATTTGTAAGAATAATATCTTATGATTTTTATCCAAATTTACTATTTTAATATTAAAGTAATTCGAACGACCAATTGCCACCAATCGTCTATGTCTTCCAATCCACGTCACATTAATAGTTTATCCAAATTGAGATGATATGTATGGCATTTTTGAAGCCCAATATAAAAATATATATATTTTCAAAATTAAAATATTTCAATTAAATCTATAAAATAAATACTAAATATAATCAACATAGAGCAATTCTATAAAAGGAGACTGCCTGGCATATTTCCTAATTTCTTTCCGAAATGCCAAGAGTTATTGGGTTACTAATAAATTCCATGGGGGCTAAAAATTACAAAATTCTTTACTAGGATCTTTTATTAGCAAATAGTATTGAAATTGAATCACTTATTCCGAATTAGTGATGTCAATGTAAAATTTAGTCGAAAAGTACTTCATCGATTTCTTGTCTAACAATTTCATTTGAATCGGAGTTGAGAGGGCTGGGAAGTTCCCTATTACGATGGCCAAAGAGTTATTGTTTAAAGCCATTAATTTCAGGGAAATCATTCGTTTCTCCCACATATCTTCTATAATATTGATGAATATGATTATATACTTATGGTTTCCGAACTGTTTGATTTAGATTTAATTAATTTTCTGTTGTTGCCTCTTTCCCAAATCTGGACGTCTCCAGAGGGATTATCATAATCTGCAATCACATATTTGTACTCCAATTGGGCATCCGTTACTTGCAAAACAAGTTCCCATCGGTTAGACTACATATTTGAACACATCTTTACCTTTATGCAAGTCATCCTACAACTCTCCTCAATTTTCCAATCATTCTAGGAACTCACCAAGTATACGCCTTGTCCAAAATACACTTGGTGAGATAAGCAAAACTTTATTTAAGACATTAAATAATTTATAATCAATTTATTCACTCTTATTTAAATCTTTTATCACCATTTAATCTTAGTTTTTTTATTAATATTTAAAATTATCATTAACTTTATCTCATCCCCCTCTCTCGCTTCAATTAATATTAAAATCATTCCTATTTTCTCATTTATATCAAATACTGTCTATTGTTAGGCCAATTTAAAAGTTCCAAACCAATCACCAAATCAAATAATTCAAGTGTCAATTTCGATACTTTCAAAGAAGTGTTTAAGATGCATCATCGTAATCAGAAAATTCAGTGTCTGAATCCCGAAATTGATGATGCTTCTTTTATGATCATAATTTTAAAATAAATACAAAAATTGATTTATTGATTTATTGATTAATTTGGGAACAAATAAAAAACTCGACCTTGATATTCTTAAAAAATCTTTTAGCCTCAATAACTCATAATTTAATATAACTCAAAATTATTTACTCCAATTTTGGATCAAAATCCTTTTATTTCATAGCCTCATCAGTATTAAATCATTTGAATATTCCTAATTAAAAAACATTATTGCTTTGAATTCTGAAATTCTTATCTATCGATTAAATTATGTGTTTTACAATCCATTTTTTAATCAACTATTTATTAGTCCTCTTCTGCATCGTTCCATTAGAGCATTCAGAATTAATTAATATTATAGAGAATTGATTGATTTTTGAAATTAGAAAAATTTTGAGTTCACAATAATAATGTAAATTAGGCTCAAGAAATGTATTCTTTATTTTTAATATAAATTTCACTAATTCTTGGCCGTCAAGGTTAATTTAATTGAGACAGAACGAGGACAGGGGAACAACATGTGTTACAAGTATTTTTAAATCAGGGTATGCAAAGTGAAACTGATTTTTTTCTGACTTCTCAATTTGGTATCAATTTGTGTTTTTTCAATGGAATAATTTAAAATATGGGATTGCTCATTAGTAATACAAAATAATTAATACAAAATAATACTTTTAAATTAATACCTGATATTATTATAATTATTTTTATTTTTAATTAATTTAATGCTTAATCATCAATTTATGTATTAATTTAATATAATGATTATAAAGAAAAAAACATTTTAGACAATTTAACTTATATTACGTTTTTTAGAACCATATTTAAAAAATAGTGATATGATGTATATAACAATAAAATAATGGAAGATTTCGTTTCTCCAACTCATTCTATCTAAATGCATGACAAATTTGTCACCAGATTAGAAAAGCTCCAGAAGCTTTTTGATACCAGTGTGCAAAGAAATGATAAATAACATATCATTATATAATAATTGAACATTACAGTGCAGGATTGGGCTGATATTTAGTCATCCTACAAAGAATTAGAGAAGGCACACAACGAGTTCAATATTACCAACATTGGAAAATAAAAAAAGATGGATTAAACCGAATTAGATTTGCTAAGGACTATTGTTGGATTGTATTGTAATGTTCATAATCTTCAGCCTCTTTCAATGGTATTCAGTAAATGTAATATTTAGAATGTTTATGATTGGGACTAAGTAGGGCAGATACTATTCAATAGACATTGGAAGGTTTGCAGAAGTAAATGGATCGAGAGTCAGGCTACTTCAATAGTAGATCATCCTTGGACTCGAGAAGAGGATTCAGTTTTGAGTCAACTCCACAATAAGTACACAGAACAGAATAGATGCAATAAATGGAGTTTGATAGCCATGGAAATGAGCAAGATATGCAAGTCATCCCATGTGAGATTGGGTAAATAGTGTCGAGAAAGATGGATAAATAAATTAAATCCATAAGTGGAGAGGTATAATTATTTTTAATGTTTTTCTAGGGGTCCATGGTACAAAGAGGATGAAATTAAATTGTTGGTTGCTGTTCTACATTATGGAAAGAGATGGTCTTAAATTTCAAGAATAGATTTTGATAATCTGAGAACTGAGAATTGCTTGAAAAATAGATTTCATACAATTATTAAAAGAGAATCTACTAGATTTGAATAGAAGTCAACGCAATCAAAGAATTAAATTTATCCAAAGTTAAACCTTGAAGAGGAACAACGATTAATAGAACAAATAATTCAAGAGTTGAGAGAAGAATCCTTACTATAACAGCAGTCTGTTTAAAGTGATAAACTTGAATAAAAGTTTAAACTTACATAGACAGACTAGCTTCTCGATTTACTCAACAGTAACTGCTATATTGCTATAATTAAGAAGCAGAAACTCAATGTATTATGTTGAACTGACTAAATTTGTTTTCTTCAGATTATTTATCTCAATAAAATTATTACTTTTTTTATTCTTCCAAAGAAAAAGACTTAACAATTATGGATTAGTAATAAATGAGTGCTTTACTAATATTTAGTAGGTAATTTAAATTGTCATATGGAAAAAGTGATCGATTTAAATTTGAGGGATTGCAGTATACAATTTATTGTTATTAAAATATTATTAATTGTATATTAATATTAGTATTGATTATAAAATTTTATAGATATGCAAAATTAAGTGATTTATTACCCTAAATTAAATTTTTTATTTAATGATATCCTTTGTTAATTTGTTCGTCCCATTTAGATAAGCACACAGACTTTCAAGACTTAACATTTACAACCAAAGACGAGTTTTGTACAAATTCTGTAGTGAGAACAAGAAAACAGAAGAAATAGAGAAATAACCATCCTTAGTTATAGATATATTGCACACAGTCAAAGACTCAGCTTTTGGTTCTGCTACGAAATTAACGGAGAAGGTGAAAGGATCAGCCATTAAATTTAAAACAGATGCTAATCAGAATTAGGAGACAGGCATAGGAAAAACATGTTTGAACATGGCCAAATTGGCATGGAGAAAAACATTTCCCAGTCATGATGATGAAGTAAAGGCTAGGATGGAAACTGTTAAGGCAAAGTTGGCAGAGAGAAAGAAGGAAGAAGAGAAATTGGCTTAAATGACTGAAGAGGAATTGGCTGCAGTATGAATTAAAATTTATTTAGATTTAAGAGAAAATTCCAGAATGGAAAAGAAATGCCATCTAAGCCACCGATTAAGGCACCACTGAAGAAGCATCTCTCAAATCCAAAATTGCTCAGAAGATTTAAAGTAGACTCAAGCAAAGTGAGCAAGGGCAACATTTAGTCAACAGTGAAGCCTATAAGGAGTACGTAACATTCAAGGCAGAAATGAAACAATTCAAGGCTGACTTATCTGATAGAATCTAAAATCATCCCAGCAATTTTGTTTAGGTCTCTTTGTATGCAGCAGTAATTCAATGATTTAATCAATTAGAAAACAGTCACTAACGAAAGCGATGTTGCCAGAGCCATCAAATAAATGAGAATGATCGATCCAGACTTCGATTTATACGAATTGGAAAAGGAAGCAAAAGTGATCTTCGAATAAATCTATAACCTATACTTGTTAGGAGATTTGGAGTCCCTTTAAAAGGTTTGTGGTGAAGCAGCTCTCGGATACTTCAAAGTGTTATTGAAGAAATAAGAAGCTGAAGTATTATTACAATTTTAATTAGAAATCTGAACCTAAACACAAGTAATTGTGGAATGTTGATGAAATTAGATTCACAAGAGCTAGCATACCTGATTCTGTCAAATTGCCTGTTTTTGTATTTACAATCAAAACCTAAGAAATCTTTTGTTATGTTAGCAAGGTAAGATATAATAGAAATATCAAAATAGACTGATAGATCGAAAATCGTAGATGGAGATGATGAGAGAATCATGTCTATGGACTACTAATTTGCTTTGACTCCACATTCAAATCCTTCCTCTGATGAGTTTGGTCACATTTGGGAAATGATCGAATTGTAACCATAATAGGTTGTTAAAATGCTTGTTTGAATGCTATGTTATATATATATATATTTTAATAAACATACCAATTAAGTTACTAAGTTTTTAATAATTTATATATCTATCTAATATGGATTAAAGCAATTCCAATCTCATCTTAATAGCTCCAGAACACTCTTATTCAATGAAATTAATTTAGTGTACATCCCCTATTTTAATATGTTAGATTTAATCAAACATTTTAACAATGATGAATTAATATTTGATAAGATTGATGAATAGCACCAACAGATTGGAACTCAACTGTAATAATTGACATCAATTTAATAGTTTAATCAATACCAAATACTACACATGTGATGTTGGTTTGCATACAATAAATTACAATTATTTTAATTAAGAAAATGCATTCGAAAAATTACAAAAAATTAAGGTAGATGGTGTGTTATTTATTGTTGATGCCAACAATATGAATGGGCTGGATTAGTTCATTAATCTGTGTGATTAAATTCTCAATGAAATCCAACCTGGTCTTTAGGCTATAATTTATAACAGGAAGGAAGGAACCAAAATAAACTTTGAGTTGTTGGAGAATGAGGAGAAGAAATTGGAGAGCTTTGTTGAACAAATTTATTTGGACTTGGACAACCCGCCAATTCAATAATAAATCAAACAGTTATCTGAGTAAGAGGATGAGACTCTTGGATTTCCTAGAATTATTGAAATCATGGAATGTAATACTTGGACATATATGAGACCCAAATCTTAGGAGAAGAAGGAAATCACCAGCAAGACTAAAGTGAGTGAAAAGCAGACGTAAGGACTTGATCAATTAGAATATGAGGACGATCAATTTGCTTAATTAATCCATGACATGACCAAGATTAGGTGTTTAATCCTATCTATTATGTAGGACGTCCAAAATGACAGATGAGGAGAGGAGGGAAAAGGCTGCCAATCTCATGAGTTAGTTAATGAATATGTGTCAGGATGATGATGGGGATGATTTGTGAATTGTTTTTAAAATGTTAAGAAAATAAGAAAAATATAGATTAAATAAATTATTAAATAATTTTAATGGCTTTGAAATCCGCAGCTTTGTTTGAAAAGATGGATCCATTCATCAAATCCCAAGGTGCTGAATTGGTTAAGAAAATCAATGCCATCTATTTCTTTGAAGTTTCAAAGGCCAAAGGAGAAACCCCTGAAGTTTGGACCGTTGATCTCAAGAATGGCTCAGGAGTACGCATTATCCAAAATATCTTTAGTCAATTGCCAAGGGACGTGTTGGAACAGCTGATGCCACATTCACCATGGTGGATGATGACATGATGGCTATGGCTCAAGGAAAATTGAATCCTCAATAAGCCTTCATGTAAGGAAAGATGAAGATCAAGGGAAATATGGCTGCTGCCACCAAATTCACCCCAGATCTTTTGCCAAAAGATGCCAAACTTTGAGGTTATATTGAAAAGTGTATAGCAAATCATAAAATCACATTAGATTATTAAGTTTTAATAAATTGCACAATCTTTCCGTCCAATATTCCCTCACACAATTCGTTATTACCAAAGTATTTAAGAGATCTGTATTGTTCAATTTCAACAGGTTTGGGAGCCTTCTTCAACAATTGTTGGAATTTGGAAAGACGAGTCTCTTGTTGAAAAGTTATCTCGGATATGTTGTTATTGAGAATGAAACTTTGGTGCATGCTGAGACTTTGAATTTGACTCATGCCAGAAACTCGTTGGTACTTACAATTATTTGGTATAATTTGAATTTGAGGTCTTCGAATCTATTAATATTGTCTTTGTGTTTTTTTCTTGCTGGGCTTCATTTTAATGAATTTGGTGTCCACTTAGAAGTTCAGAATCGATTTAATTTCCTTGCTCTATTATTCATTCTGTTGGCGGCAGAATTGTATTTTGCCTTGATGTTGGATTGCCCTCACTTGTTGAGGCGATGGTTGTAGAGGCAGTTCTATTTGTTAATTGGATGCTTCCATGTAGGCTTCATACTTTGGTAATTTAGTATTAAAAGTTTCTTCTTTCTTTTAATCAATTTATGGTTTATTATGAAGTGGATAATTGAACCTATATTTTTACTCTAATTCCTTAACAAAGGTAACATTATCATACCTCATAATTGAAATCACAATATATTGTTTTATGTGTTATCTTATTAAATTACTATTCAACTTAGAACTCATCTGGACATTAAGAAAAATTCATATATATATAATTAAAAATAATTAATTTTTGTTTACTTTCGTATTAAGTTTGGGTTAGAAGTTAACCAGAAAATAATCTATTAGAAATATTAATTTATTTTAGAGTATTTATCCTTTTCTGAATTTGCTTAAAGAATACTACTAAGGAAATCAAATAATAACCTAAACAATCTAAATTATTGATTGAATCAATTAGAAAAGGTGACTATTTGTTCTTGTGGAAGTGGAAGTCATAGAACAAGAAAATTTTGAAAATTCTTTAGAATACACTTCTATCTTCATAAAATGGATAAAGAATTATTGATTCTAATTCAAAGATATTGATCTCTTTCCTTATATATGATATTTACTTAAAGATTAGATGCTATATAAAAATATCAAAAGATAAATTTAATCTCGGCCATTTTATCTTTAATCTGCATCAGTATTATCTAATAACAGTTTACTTTGGTTGGTCCATCATAACAGGAGCGGCATAATCTTTGAATGATGATGATATTTATTGATACATTTTATACTAAATATCGTTAATTAAATTTATGGGTTAAGTTTAACAGTCCAAATAACACTTTTTGAAAAATTGGTAAAAGGTTGATTCCAGAGAAAGCAGAATGTAATTATATGCACTATAACTTATAGCTTCGGTTGTGATATTGAAGTTTACACCAATTAAATGGAAGAGGTTGCGGTAGTGCATAAAGTGTATTAGAGTGAAATGCATTATTAAAAGGAGTTGAATAGATTGGAATAATATTAGTAGATCAGTTAGATGCCAGGTTTGATTCGCTTATTAGACATTCAAAAAGAGGAGGAGTCAACTTTGTGTAGTAATTTATTCAAAATCGATGCTATCTTTGAATTTGGAAGTTAACTACCATCCAATTTGCCTTGGTATTAGTTTTTACAATAAATCATTCACACTTTGATTGAATTGCAGAATCGTGATAGATATCATGGAGATTTGAGACCTCAATCCTTTATGTATACAAATCAAGTGAAATTACTATTACCAAATGTCGATTAATATAATCGATTTTTGAGTGGTTTTGAGGAATTCTGTTACCTTTCACCAGAACTCTTCTTTCAGTTGGGAAGGAAGGTGTTTAAACCTGAATATAACAAAGAGAAGAGCGAGGTATTCACAATTGGATTGGTCTGTTTGGAACTCATTTTATAAGAATAAATACAATAGATATATGATTTCTAAGAATATCAAATCAATTAGGGTATTTTAATAGTGTAAATCTAATTAGGTGTTCTCAATGAAATGTTATCGAGGGCTAACAATAAATTAGTCAGTCGAATGTTGTCAATCAGACCAGAGGATAGACCCAATTACTTGTAGATATACGAGGAAAGCATAGTAGAACTGATGCAATAATCAATTAATAACAATAATAAAGTCACTATCCCTCATGTCTAAACTGATATATTGAATGAACATGCAATAGAGATCCAATCACGAGTATTAGTAAGAGAACAACAATCGTAGGCTTAGTCATTTATTATGCAATCAAACTAATAACATCCCTTATTATGTTAATAGTCTTAACAATTTACACTGTAATCGTGTAATTTCAAGGATCTGAACCCAACCTTAACATCCATGCAATAACATCCAATGTTCTTTTAATAAGAGAACTAATTGCAAAAATAATAGTTGAAATCCAATTAAGAAAATGAGGAACCTCAATCAATGAAGAAAGTTCATCCATTTCTATCCTAAAAGAATTCATAGGCTGCTGTCAAATTGCATTCGAATAATAGATCCATGAATCAAACTCCCTCACAACAATTACAAACACAATAAAAACCACAAATTCCAGCCAATTTATAGACCTTTCAATCTAGTTAAAGTAGCCAATAATAGGCCTTCTATTCAACACAAGTTCCTTAATAGGCTAATTCTCTTCAATATTTGACTATTTCACAATCTCCGAATCACAGATACTCGTAGAAATCTTAACAATCTTCAGTGTCTAAACACCAATCTATTTAACCGACTGAGTATGCCTTTCTCCACGAGCAAGTTCATGTTCCTTACAACCCTGGATCTGATTTCCTGGATTCCTCCAGATAAAAGGAGCAAGTGGAATTCGTTTCACCAACTCGAAGCAGCCAAAGACCATCATCCAAATTAAAGGACATTTCTAATAAGAAAGCTAAAACTATGCAAAATACCACTACTACCACTTTGGGTAGCACTAATAACAATGCGAATAAATAAGTAGTTAATAAGAAGCCCTAATTGTTGAAGAGTCAAAGACCTTAGACCTAAATGAGATCTAAATCACCTAATGTTAAGAAAGTGCCTTCAAAGAAATGAATAGCGTGATTTAATTAACAATAATTTAAATATAATATTAAGATATTATTATGAACGTAGGTACCAATGTCAGCGATGATTGTGTTACAGAATTCAACAACTTGAAGTTGGGCAAACAATATAGATATGTTATATATAGGTTGGATAAGGATAGAAACGAAGTAATTTTCATTGTATATTATTAAGATTGTAGTTGATCACAAGGGAGAAAGAGAAAGCACCTACGCTGAATTTGTTAGTCATCTTCAAAACGAAGTAAATTTAGGTGTTTAATTGAATAGTCACGATATGCTGTTTATGATTATCATGCTTAAACAGATGATGTTCCACCAAGAAAGGTCGAGAAGTTGGTGTTCATTTTCTGGTCGCCAGATACCAACCAACCAGTAAAATAAAAGATGGCTTATGCTGCAGGAAAGGAAGCTTTGAAAAAGAAGTTGAATGGACTTTCCAAAGAAATTTAAGCAAATGAACCTTCCGAAGTTGAGGAAGCTGAAATCAAAAAGACTGTATTGAACTGATAACCCTGAGTGATGAATTCTAATATCGAGAATATAGAATATCATATAAATTTAAATGTTCTGATCTCCGCATTCATCGAACAAATATTCTCCAATTTTTCTATATTAAAAATCTATATATAAAAATATTTTAACTCGGATTATAAATCGACTGAAGACTTTGTTTTTGATAAGTATTATGTAATGAAATAATTTTAAAATTAGTTAGTAAATTGATACAAAATCACAGAGTTTTGAATTGCTTTGTTCTTTTGAATGAGAATTCAAGAAAGTATTCTTTGATTTTTGGTAAATGATTGTGTATGTAGCTAAAATATTCTGTTTTGTTTAATTGCATAAATTAATCAAAAGTGTATCTCCTGTTGCTCCTTATAATGGGAGGTTGTCTTTCGACCTTCATCACATCCCTAAGTAGAATGTGCACTTGGGTCAGTTTTTTTTAAGACATGGTGGAAGTGGAAGTGAGGAAGAGTTGAGGAGACTTGCTCTTCTTCTCACTCATGATCCTGGGTCTCCTAGTTTAGGTGAGCAATTAGAATCCGTCTCTGCATTCTTTGTTTAACAACTTCCGTTTATCAGCAATCAATTATCGATATTTTCCAAGTTGGAATCTGAGATTGGTTCTCTGTTCCTCTAACTCCTTCATTTTCTCATGGAGTTGATGATTTTGCTGCTATAATTTTTGTAACTCAATCTCAGCCTGTGACACCTCCCCTGAAGTTACAAGCGAAGGTTACNAGATAAAAGGAGCAAGTGGAATTCGTTTCACCAACTCGAAGCAGCCAAAGACCATCATCCAAATTAAAGGACATTTCTAATAAGAAAGCTAAAACTATGCAAAATACCACTACTACCACTTTGGGTAGCACTAATAACAATGCGAATAAATAAGTAGTTAATAAGAAGCCCTAATTGTTGAAGAGTCAAAGACCTTAGACCTAAATGAGATCTAAATCACCTAATGTTAAGAAAGTGCCTTCAAAGAAATGAATAGCGTGATTTAATTAACAATAATTTAAATATAATATTAAGATATTATTATGAACGTAGGTACCAATGTCAGCGATGATTGTGTTACAGAATTCAACAACTTGAAGTTGGGCAAACAATATAGATATGTTATATATAGGTTGGATAAGGATAGAAACGAAGTAATTTTCATTGTATATTATTAAGATTGTAGTTGATCACAAGGGAGAAAGAGAAAGCACCTACGCTGAATTTGTTAGTCATCTTCAAAACGAAGTAAATTTAGGTGTTTAATTGAATAGTCACGATATGCTGTTTATGATTATCATGCTTAAACAGATGATGTTCCACCAAGAAAGGTCGAGAAGTTGGTGTTCATTTTCTGGTCGCCAGATACCAACCAACCAGTAAAATAAAAGATGGCTTATGCTGCAGGAAAGGAAGCTTTGAAAAAGAAGTTGAATGGACTTTCCAAAGAAATTTAAGCAAATGAACCTTCCGAAGTTGAGGAAGCTGAAATCAAAAAGACTGTATTGAACTGATAACCCTGAGTGATGAATTCTAATATCGAGAATATAGAATATCATATAAATTTAAATGTTCTGATCTCCGCATTCATCGAACAAATATTCTCCAATTTTTCTATATTAAAAATCTATATATAAAAATATTTTAACTCGGATTATAAATCGACTGAAGACTTTGTTTTTGATAAGTATTATGTAATGAAATAATTTTAAAATTAGTTAGTAAATTGATACAAAATCACAGAGTTTTGAATTGCTTTGTTCTTTTGAATGAGAATTCAAGAAAGTATTCTTTGATTTTTGGTAAATGATTGTGTATGTAGCTAAAATATTCTGTTTTGTTTAATTGCATAAATTAATCAAAAGTGTATCTCCTGTTGCTCCTTATAATGGGAGGTTGTCTTTCGACCTTCATCACATCCCTAAGTAGAATGTGCACTTGGGTCAGTTTTTTTTAAGACATGGTGGAAGTGGAAGTGAGGAAGAGTTGAGGAGACTTGCTCTTCTTCTCACTCATGATCCTGGGTCTCCTAGTTTAGGTGAGCAATTAGAATCCGTCTCTGCATTCTTTGTTTAACAACTTCCGTTTATCAGCAATCAATTATCGATATTTTCCAAGTTGGAATCTGAGATTGGTTCTCTGTTCCTCTAACTCCTTCATTTTCTCATGGAGTTGATGATTTTGCTGCTATAATTTTTGTAACTCAATCTCAGCCTGTGACACCTCCCCTGAAGTTACAAGCGAAGGTTACTTATTATTATTGCGATGTCGATATTTTTTTGTTTGCATTTTGTTCAAATCCTTGATGTCGTCTATCCTCACGATCTCAGCCACTTTGTCTTGTATCTTGTTTGCAGAATCATCGATGTAGGTCTTAATTCCCTTGATGTAATCCATATAGTCATTCATATTGTGTCCTTTATAATAAATAAATATAAAATGATTGAAGATGAGGACATATATAACTATTAGAATGATTCAGGCGAAATCAACGAAGTAAGTTCTTAATAAGAAAACTCAAAAGAAGAGTATAAACCTTGTCTAATAATTCTAGTATGGTGGAGATCTTGGAGATGAAGGATGTCATGAAAACGATAATGAATGAAGTGCAAGAACTCTCAGAGATTCTTTACTTCGATGAAGACAACACTTTCGAGGTAATTGATCCTTATTATGAAGTTGCTCATGTACTACAATTGGAATAAAGATGAAATCTTTCACAAATATGACTCTACTTAGTTGGCTGAATTCAAAACTAATGGAGTTATTAACGATCACTAACAAGTTATTTATAATGGCCTTAAGGGAAGTTGCTCAGTTTGTTTATGCGAAGATTAATTAATTCTATTGGGATGTAAGCATATGTTTTGTGAATCTTGCATAAAACAGACTATAGTGCAGAGAGTATAAAAAGATAAGTTCCTCTTTGTTAGGTGTTTATTTTATGGGTGTAATTACAGACTACCTTTCTCAATGATTAGAAAATTCTCAAATAAAATGGAATTAGAAGATCTACTCTGTCGAAATTTGTAGAATGCTCAAGATATATGGCATACTGTCCTGCTGTTAATTGCAACAAAATTATAAAACCTAAATTCACATCAGCAAGAGAAGTGACTTGCCTCTGTTAAACGAAGTTCTGTTTCTATTGTAAAGAGGAACTACATCCCCCATGTCCTTGTGATTTAGTCAAAAAATGGCTTTCAGAACTCTAAAAAGACTAAGCCAATTTTGAGTGGATTAGACTGAATACAAAATAATGTCCTTTTTGCAAAAAAGATGTTGAAAGATCTTTTGGGTGCAATTACATGTCTTGTAAACCTCCAGGAGGATGCGGAAATGCTTTTTGTTATGTTTGTTCTTAGCCTTGGAAACCATATCACAAAGATCATTATAAGTGCAACTAGTATGTACCACCCACAGACAATACAAAGTAAGAGAAAGATTCAATCGAAAGATGTAATTTCTATTAGAAAAGATATCTAATTTCAGAAGCTGCAGGATAAAAAGCCCAGGAGTCATTGAAAAAAATTAGAGATGAATACATTGACAAAATATTTATGTATTTAGGCTTCGATATGAATGACACTAAATTCTTGGAAGAAGTCATGGCAGAACTAATCTAATCTAGAGTCACATTAAAATGGTATACGTGATATTATTACTGTGCAGGTCTTATTGTTTGTGCTACTATATTTCTCATAATAACCAATACTCATCCTAGTTGTTAGATCATTATCAGAAGCTCTTTGAACATGCCTGTGAATAATTGGCNAGCTAAAATATTCTGTTTTGTTTAATTGCATAAATTAATCAAAAGTGTATCTCCTGTTGCTCCTTATAATGGGAGGTTGTCTTTCGACCTTCATCACATCCCTAAGTAGAATGTGCACTTGGGTCAGTTTTTTTTAAGACATGGTGGAAGTGGAAGTGAGGAAGAGTTGAGGAGACTTGCTCTTCTTCTCACTCATGATCCTGGGTCTCCTAGTTTAGGTGAGCAATTAGAATCCGTCTCTGCATTCTTTGTTTAACAACTTCCGTTTATCAGCAATCAATTATCGATATTTTCCAAGTTGGAATCTGAGATTGGTTCTCTGTTCCTCTAACTCCTTCATTTTCTCATGGAGTTGATGATTTTGCTGCTATAATTTTTGTAACTCAATCTCAGCCTGTGACACCTCCCCTGAAGTTACAAGCGAAGGTTACTTATTATTATTGCGATGTCGATATTTTTTTGTTTGCATTTTGTTCAAATCCTTGATGTCGTCTATCCTCACGATCTCAGCCACTTTGTCTTGTATCTTGTTTGCAGAATCATCGATGTAGGTCTTAATTCCCTTGATGTAATCCATATAGTCATTCATATTGTGTCCTTTATAATAAATAAATATAAAATGATTGAAGATGAGGACATATATAACTATTAGAATGATTCAGGCGAAATCAACGAAGTAAGTTCTTAATAAGAAAACTCAAAAGAAGAGTATAAACCTTGTCTAATAATTCTAGTATGGTGGAGATCTTGGAGATGAAGGATGTCATGAAAACGATAATGAATGAAGTGCAAGAACTCTCAGAGATTCTTTACTTCGATGAAGACAACACTTTCGAGGTAATTGATCCTTATTATGAAGTTGCTCATGTACTACAATTGGAATAAAGATGAAATCTTTCACAAATATGACTCTACTTAGTTGGCTGAATTCAAAACTAATGGAGTTATTAACGATCACTAACAAGTTATTTATAATGGCCTTAAGGGAAGTTGCTCAGTTTGTTTATGCGAAGATTAATTAATTCTATTGGGATGTAAGCATATGTTTTGTGAATCTTGCATAAAACAGACTATAGTGCAGAGAGTATAAAAAGATAAGTTCCTCTTTGTTAGGTGTTTATTTTATGGGTGTAATTACAGACTACCTTTCTCAATGATTAGAAAATTCTCAAATAAAATGGAATTAGAAGATCTACTCTGTCGAAATTTGTAGAATGCTCAAGATATATGGCATACTGTCCTGCTGTTAATTGCAACAAAATTATAAAACCTAAATTCACATCAGCAAGAGAAGTGACTTGCCTCTGTTAAACGAAGTTCTGTTTCTATTGTAAAGAGGAACTACATCCCCCATGTCCTTGTGATTTAGTCAAAAAATGGCTTTCAGAACTCTAAAAAGACTAAGCCAATTTTGAGTGGATTAGACTGAATACAAAATAATGTCCTTTTTGCAAAAAAGATGTTGAAAGATCTTTTGGGTGCAATTACATGTCTTGTAAACCTCCAGGAGGATGCGGAAATGCTTTTTGTTATGTTTGTTCTTAGCCTTGGAAACCATATCACAAAGATCATTATAAGTGCAACTAGTATGTACCACCCACAGACAATACAAAGTAAGAGAAAGATTCAATCGAAAGATGTAATTTCTATTAGAAAAGATATCTAATTTCAGAAGCTGCAGGATAAAAAGCCCAGGAGTCATTGAAAAAAATTAGAGATGAATACATTGACAAAATATTTATGTATTTAGGCTTCGATATGAATGACACTAAATTCTTGGAAGAAGTCATGGCAGAACTAATCTAATCTAGAGTCACATTAAAATGGTATACGTGATATTATTACTGTGCAGGTCTTATTGTTTGTGCTACTATATTTCTCATAATAACCAATACTCATCCTAGTTGTTAGATCATTATCAGAAGCTCTTTGAACATGCCTGTGAATAATTGGCTATCTCATTGATGAAACTGTTTAATCAAATTGAAAAACTAAATGTAGAAATACTTACTACACCCATACACGATTTAAAAAAATAGTTTATGAAAATTAAGGACACAATTCAAAATGCCTCATAAAAATGCTAAAAAATGAGAATAAATCTAGAATTAGTCGTCTATTAAGGAGATGTTTTTGTGTGATGTATCCTATATTCAAATTAAGATTTTTATTTATTAATATATATATATACTTCATAAATTAGGGTAGTGTTAGTAAGTAAATCCATCCTCAAATGCCAATTGAAAAACCTCCTCAATGTGATCGACTAATCTAATTCTCTATTTAATAGAAGGTTCTAAGTTGTAAATGTCCCCCACATTCTAAGATGGAATAATGATGCTACTCAATTAAATTATGCTATTACCTATCAACTCCAGATTCTGCTGTCTAAATGATGCTATCTCTCAGATTGCATTGTCTAAAAATAGATCCTTTGAGACTTAACTCTCCTGCAAATGCAACACTTGATTTCACTTTCTTATTCATAAATAATGACACCACAGCCACAGCAACACAAACACCCAAACAATTCTAGTTAGCAACAGTAATGTCCCAATTCTAGAATTAAATGTGTTTGAAACAATTCCTTAAATAAGATTATGCAGTAATTCCTTATTCAACAATATATTGATCCTTAGATTACTAAAATAGATTGCCTTATCCCTTCGTTTTAATGACTTCCAAAATGTTCATTCCATCATTCAACCCTTTGCACATTCCAACACTCTATAACCTGATGTTCTTGTAACCAATTGTGGATTCCCCCAAACATTAGTTGACAAATCCCTTATTAATATTGTAAGTTCCTTTCCTGTTCCCTCTTACTTGTTGAAGTGCAATCTTTCGTAAAATAGAATTTATTTATCTCTCTAATTATCTCACTCCACTCTCATTGGTATAATTTGTAATTAAATATCTTACAACATCCTTACTGAATTCAACTTTCCCATCAATCCCATTAAGCTCCAATTATTTAGGAATCAAATGTTAGATTGCAATCTTCTCCTTCTCATCAATTGTGTAGGATGGGATCTCAATCATCTCCAATCTGTCTCTCAATGCTGGCTATATGGAGCCTATGTAATTGGCTGTCGAAATGAACAGAACTTAACTCAAATTGAATTCCTCATTCACATAATTATCCATAAAACATTTATTCTATTCTGGATCCAAGACCTCTAACAAGGCTGAACCAACAGTGTATTAATTAATCTTGTCGATCTCATCAAGTAAGATGACTGGATTTACACACTTGGCTTTCTTTATTGCTTCCATAATCATTCCTGCCTATGCTCCCACATAAGTCTTTCGATGACCTCTTATTTAAGCTTCATCTGATACTCCACCTAATGAAATCTTTTGAAAAGGTCTCCCCAAGGACTCTGCTATGCTCTAAGCTAATGATGTCTTTCCCACTCCAGGATGACCATGTAAACAGAGAATAGATCCAGTAGATTTTGTTAAAAATTTAATTGCTAAATATTATAGAATACGCTGTTTAGCCATGTCCAATCCATAATGTCTCTGATCCAATATTTATTTGCATTGAGATATACTGACAGTTTCTGGATGTTGGATTCCCCATGGCAATGACTAAACATATTGTTATTAGTAATCCAGTTCTTATTCTTGTATTTATGGAATAATTTATTCAGTTTAATTAATCAAGTTATCTCCATTGTTTTGCATTTCAGAAATAAGTTCCTGCTTAAATATTTATTCCAATTCGTTGCTTGTCGAATATTATGTCATTTTGTGATTCAAATATTAAATCATTGTTGATATTCTTTCTATGTTATCATTCATTTATAGCAATCTGAGTTTTTGGTTGAATGGAATTTAAATTCTGTCAGCCACTTGATATTATAATTTGACGATGTTGTTTTCTTCGTCTATCTTTTGCTTCAACAGAGCATTAGGTAAAAGGGAGAAGTTTTCCATATAGATCTAAAAATATATGTGCAAATTTACTTTAACCGCCTCTTTAAATGTGTTCAAGATTTCAGTATCGTTGGCTTTGATCTCATCATTCAGTATTTCAACGTTTGCTATTAAGAATGGTGAAAGCTGGCAAAACGAATTTATTCGAAATCTGGCGAATGCAAAGGCATTGCAAAAATTGGATGACTCATCTTGCTTTGTTGTTACGTGCACAAGTGTGCCATATTAACTATATTATGAGATAGTTTGAACATCAGGCTGGCTGCCATTGATTTATGAAACCAATCCAATGTATTGAGAATGTAATAATTGAATATAGCAATCCACATCATAGAGTTACAAACTGGAGTATGGAAATACTACTGTGTTTGATATTGGTTGTATGAACAAATTTAAATATTGCATAATATAAATAATATGATATCACTTTAAAATTGTTTAATTTTTAAGACAACTATTTACAATTAACGCATCATTAATATATATTATGCATATTTGGCTTGAAACAAAATGACAAACTATTATTTTTAGCAGTTAATTTGGCTTAAATGTATAATACAACATTAATTCTATCGCATATACAAAGATGAAAGTAAGAAATGAATAATCTTATAATCTAAAAGTTTCATTGAAGATAGGAATAAAAGTAGTATTCAAATCCTATTCGGCATTTTTAGAATTAAGATAATGATTGTTTACAATTGCAAATCTTTTCATTTTATTTTTGATTCTCAATGTAATCATTTGAAGTTCATAATTATCTATGATTTTAATGGAAATTTGCAAATAGTCTATGTTCCTTCTAAGTAACATGAATTACAAAGAAGGCAGAGTTCAAATCGAAATTATCAGAAGATCTAAAACATATATTTTGGATCAAGCAAGATAGGAGAGAAAGAGAAGAGAAGAAATTATTTTTTTTGATAATCATATAGCTCTTATATTCATATTATATTTCTGAAAATAAGATGTCTAATAGATTTAATGAATATCAATGATATCAAATATTAATTTCTATTACTAGATTGTCCATATTCAATAACATAATTAATATTTATAGATATCGGAATGATATCAGAATGGCTGACCATCATTCGCTGTATTGCCTAACTTGAATTTCTTCGGTTTTACAATCCCAGGTGATTAAATACTCTCCATCATCTGAAATTGCTCCATGAATGTAATTATCATCAAAATCGATAATTTATTCTTAAATAAATTCTCCATTCTCTTTAATTTTAATCAAATTTAAACTACTTCCATTTTTGTTGAGTAACAGTGATTTCGATTTAATATATTTTTAAGGAAAATACCAAAAGCAATCATTTCCAGACTTTACAGCAATTTCCTTTTGCTTAACAAATTATTGGCTGAATTTACTTTGTTCATAAATTATCATCTGCTTTTTATTATAAGGTTGATATGTAAATTAAGTATTGCTAATAAAGCATAATCTTAAACCCCATTCTACTTTAATAGTTTAAAGAATATTCCAGAAAGAACTATTTACATCTTTTTGACTTACAACAATCAGATTGTCTGCAGCACAAGAAATGAATTAATTTTAAGTTTCATTCATGCTGATACAGAATACACTCCCATTATGATATGTTAATGTCTATGAACAATGCCACTACACATTTTTACTCCATAGTCTAATGGTTTTGTCATCACTACCTGATATTATCAAATCCTCATTATTATTAATTATCAAACAATTAATATCGTCAGTATGACCTTCAAGTTGTTACTTACAATAGAACTATCTATTTTCTGAGGCCTCCCATACAATAATCGAACGATCATAGCTACCAGAGATAAATGAAGGCGATTTTTACAAAAAGTATACACATCGAACTCTTTTACTATGATTGCTCAATTCCTATAATTATCGTAATTATCCTTGCTCAAACTCAAATACTCTTATTTTGCTTGATTCGTAGCCAGCCACTAAGAGAGTAGCTTCTTTATTAAACGCAAAAGCAAATATGTATTCATCTTTTATTTTATTGATTAATTCATATTTAAATGGCTTCAATTCTTTATTAAATACTTATTATTGAATTTATGGNCTTTGATCTCATCATTCAGTATTTCAACGTTTGCTATTAAGAATGGTGAAAGCTGGCAAAACGAATTTATTCGAAATCTGGCGAATGCAAAGGCATTGCAAAAATTGGATGACTCATCTTGCTTTGTTGTTACGTGCACAAGTGTGCCATATTAACTATATTATGAGATAGTTTGAACATCAGGCTGGCTGCCATTGATTTATGAAACCAATCCAATGTATTGAGAATGTAATAATTGAATATAGCAATCCACATCATAGAGTTACAAACTGGAGTATGGAAATACTACTGTGTTTGATATTGGTTGTATGAACAAATTTAAATATTGCATAATATAAATAATATGATATCACTTTAAAATTGTTTAATTTTTAAGACAACTATTTACAATTAACGCATCATTAATATATATTATGCATATTTGGCTTGAAACAAAATGACAAACTATTATTTTTAGCAGTTAATTTGGCTTAAATGTATAATACAACATTAATTCTATCGCATATACAAAGATGAAAGTAAGAAATGAATAATCTTATAATCTAAAAGTTTCATTGAAGATAGGAATAAAAGTAGTATTCAAATCCTATTCGGCATTTTTAGAATTAAGATAATGATTGTTTACAATTGCAAATCTTTTCATTTTATTTTTGATTCTCAATGTAATCATTTGAAGTTCATAATTATCTATGATTTTAATGGAAATTTGCAAATAGTCTATGTTCCTTCTAAGTAACATGAATTACAAAGAAGGCAGAGTTCAAATCGAAATTATCAGAAGATCTAAAACATATATTTTGGATCAAGCAAGATAGGAGAGAAAGAGAAGAGAAGAAATTATTTTTTTTGATAATCATATAGCTCTTATATTCATATTATATTTCTGAAAATAAGATGTCTAATAGATTTAATGAATATCAATGATATCAAATATTAATTTCTATTACTAGATTGTCCATATTCAATAACATAATTAATATTTATAGATATCGGAATGATATCAGAATGGCTGACCATCATTCGCTGTATTGCCTAACTTGAATTTCTTCGGTTTTACAATCCCAGGTGATTAAATACTCTCCATCATCTGAAATTGCTCCATGAATGTAATTATCATCAAAATCGATAATTTATTCTTAAATAAATTCTCCATTCTCTTTAATTTTAATCAAATTTAAACTACTTCCATTTTTGTTGAGTAACAGTGATTTCGATTTAATATATTTTTAAGGAAAATACCAAAAGCAATCATTTCCAGACTTTACAGCAATTTCCTTTTGCTTAACAAATTATTGGCTGAATTTACTTTGTTCATAAATTATCATCTGCTTTTTATTATAAGGTTGATATGTAAATTAAGTATTGCTAATAAAGCATAATCTTAAACCCCATTCTACTTTAATAGTTTAAAGAATATTCCAGAAAGAACTATTTACATCTTTTTGACTTACAACAATCAGATTGTCTGCAGCACAAGAAATGAATTAATTTTAAGTTTCATTCATGCTGATACAGAATACACTCCCATTATGATATGTTAATGTCTATGAACAATGCCACTACACATTTTTACTCCATAGTCTAATGGTTTTGTCATCACTACCTGATATTATCAAATCCTCATTATTATTAATTATCAAACAATTAATATCGTCAGTATGACCTTCAAGTTGTTACTTACAATAGAACTATCTATTTTCTGAGGCCTCCCATACAATAATCGAACGATCATAGCTACCAGAGATAAATGAAGGCGATTTTTACAAAAAGTATACACATCGAACTCTTTTACTATGATTGCTCAATTCCTATAATTATCGTAATTATCCTTGCTCAAACTCAAATACTCTTATTTTGCTTGATTCGTAGCCAGCCACTAAGAGAGTAGCTTCTTTATTAAACGCAAAAGCAAATATGTATTCATCTTTTATTTTATTGATTAATTCATATTTAAATGGCTTCAATTCTTTATTAAATACTTATTATTGAATTTATGGTTCTAAACATAAAATTTTTCGACCATTTGTAATAGTTTCAGAAAGACTTCCTACACTCTCTGCAATCATTGAATACAGTTTCTCTTTACTCCTTTGAAATGAGAAAAAACAAGAAGAAAGTTCATTAAAGTGATTTATACTAAAATTCTTAGCTAATTCTGTTATTTCTTTGTATCTCATTTCTAACCCTTTTTTCAGTTCCCCACATTAATTATTCATATGATTAATCCAATTCTCAAGCTTACTCATAAGATTATCGTAATCGGATGATTACTACTTTATTAAATTCAAAAACGAAGAAAATTTTTGAACATCTTCTATATGGCTCTTATGATTTCCAGCTTGCAAACATTCAAAGCAAGAAAAGCGATATTCTTGGCAAGAATCCCTCATACAAACAAATTCAATCTAATTGTTATGCCCTTAATTCGGACACAAAATATCCATTATTTATAAATAAAAATATTTTAATCGGATTATTGCTATTTAAGGATCAGATTCTATTTTTGGAATAAATTAATCTATATTTTGCATACTATATTTAGAATTATTATCAACGAATTCTAAATTAAAAACAACATAATCCTAATTAAGTTTCTGATTGTAATTCCTACTTTACTTTTAATGATATTGTGAACTGAAAACAAATGTAAGCAATAATTACCATTTCAATAATGTCTCCAATTATTTAAGATGGAATAAGAAGTATTAAGTATGATAACAATAAAATTATGAAATTACAGTTAATGAGGATTTTTCCAATTATGTGTTCAACTCTATAAAAATGATTTGTTTGAGGTCTTCATCTAGTAAATGAGAAAAAACAAATATATTTATTCTAAAGAATTATATATTTCAATTTGCAAAATTCCAAAAAAAAGAAATTAATTATTTTTAATGAATAAGTTTGTCTCAGTTTTTCAATAAAAATTCAATATTATCAATTAATCTATACCCTCTATTTCAATATGTAACACAATTTTTCACGATTAATTAATTTATATTTTATTATATATAAATAAAATAACAGCAAATTCTTGATATTTGGTTAATTTACAGGTATACACTTGTTCAAGTCAGAAAATTACATTAATGATAAGAATTTAGAATCTTNCTCCCATACAATAATCGAACGATCATAGCTACCAGAGATAAATGAAGGCGATTTTTACAAAAAGTATACACATCGAACTCTTTTACTATGATTGCTCAATTCCTATAATTATCGTAATTATCCTTGCTCAAACTCAAATACTCTTATTTTGCTTGATTCGTAGCCAGCCACTAAGAGAGTAGCTTCTTTATTAAACGCAAAAGCAAATATGTATTCATCTTTTATTTTATTGATTAATTCATATTTAAATGGCTTCAATTCTTTATTAAATACTTATTATTGAATTTATGGTTCTAAACATAAAATTTTTCGACCATTTGTAATAGTTTCAGAAAGACTTCCTACACTCTCTGCAATCATTGAATACAGTTTCTCTTTACTCCTTTGAAATGAGAAAAAACAAGAAGAAAGTTCATTAAAGTGATTTATACTAAAATTCTTAGCTAATTCTGTTATTTCTTTGTATCTCATTTCTAACCCTTTTTTCAGTTCCCCACATTAATTATTCATATGATTAATCCAATTCTCAAGCTTACTCATAAGATTATCGTAATCGGATGATTACTACTTTATTAAATTCAAAAACGAAGAAAATTTTTGAACATCTTCTATATGGCTCTTATGATTTCCAGCTTGCAAACATTCAAAGCAAGAAAAGCGATATTCTTGGCAAGAATCCCTCATACAAACAAATTCAATCTAATTGTTATGCCCTTAATTCGGACACAAAATATCCATTATTTATAAATAAAAATATTTTAATCGGATTATTGCTATTTAAGGATCAGATTCTATTTTTGGAATAAATTAATCTATATTTTGCATACTATATTTAGAATTATTATCAACGAATTCTAAATTAAAAACAACATAATCCTAATTAAGTTTCTGATTGTAATTCCTACTTTACTTTTAATGATATTGTGAACTGAAAACAAATGTAAGCAATAATTACCATTTCAATAATGTCTCCAATTATTTAAGATGGAATAAGAAGTATTAAGTATGATAACAATAAAATTATGAAATTACAGTTAATGAGGATTTTTCCAATTATGTGTTCAACTCTATAAAAATGATTTGTTTGAGGTCTTCATCTAGTAAATGAGAAAAAACAAATATATTTATTCTAAAGAATTATATATTTCAATTTGCAAAATTCCAAAAAAAAGAAATTAATTATTTTTAATGAATAAGTTTGTCTCAGTTTTTCAATAAAAATTCAATATTATCAATTAATCTATACCCTCTATTTCAATATGTAACACAATTTTTCACGATTAATTAATTTATATTTTATTATATATAAATAAAATAACAGCAAATTCTTGATATTTGGTTAATTTACAGGTATACACTTGTTCAAGTCAGAAAATTACATTAATGATAAGAATTTAGAATCTTGATGTATTTTTATATTATAAATTAAATTGGAGAATATAATATACTTTTTGAACATTAAAAAGCAATTCAATTTACATTTAAAGAAGACCGACAACATTCAGTATTTAAATTCAATAAAATTTTTACAATTTGAACAAATCAGTAAGAATTTCTTTAAGTGTCACTCCAAATACACAAAATAATATTGTAATTTGAAATTTAATTAATATATATTTTTCAAAATCTAACAGCATAATTGTTATACATTTTATTATTCTGAGGTAAAGACTTATTTAGAGAATTCCAAATTTATTTTCTTTACTTTTGTCGTGTAAAAGTCAAGTTCTATTATTTAGTTATTTCAAAAATATCTAATTTAAATATATTATGCAATTTCTCTTAAAATATCATAGTCTCATTCAAAGGTATCCGCTATCGACAAAATCTATTACCGCAGGTTGTAAATTATTCATATGTTATAGGATTCATTGTTTCTCTAGGAGATTTTACAGTTTAAACTATGAAGCCTTATTTTGACTAAACAACATAGCCTCACAAGTTGGAATTGAGAAGACTGGGAATTGCGTGGTTGATGGGGAATGTGTTTATGGGGCCTTTATTTCATTATAACTTTACTTACATGTTACCTTGGCTAGTAAAGAGGTCGCATATATTTTATATACTATAGATTACCATTCAATACTTCAACACCCATAAGAAGAGCATTTGGTTCTGTTTTAATTGATTAAACCGTGTGGAGTTGTTACCTACTCTGTCATTACTTAATGATAATAAACTTTCTCGAAAGTGGATCAATCCGAAAAGGCATAGAAGCAATTCAAAATAATTTTACAAAAGTTATAGTAACCAATTGGTAAGTGTGGCCAGCAGCTTAAATTATCAACTTTTGGTTAATTCCTCGACCTTATTAAGTCCTCTGGGTAAATCTCATAGGCTATTTTTGGAATATATATTTGAGTTATATATAACATAAATGAGTGATATCTTTATGCAATGAAAAAGAATAAGAAATGCCCCTAATGTATTAAGCATCTCGTCTATTATTATTCCATTTTGTATAAATTATCATTTCAATATATCAAATAAGGATGAATAACATTGGCAAGTCTGTTATTATTTTATAAATTATATAACAGCCTACATCTATGATATTAACAACATCTACTAGGTAAGAAAATATATACTAAGAAATCATATAATAAATTAATTCGTTATAATATATCTGTATATTGAAGGTCTTGCCATAGTTTTTATTTGTCAATAAAACCCTCAGAGACTGAAGATTAGGAGATATGGACTAGTTTTCTAAAAAAGTGATAGCTCTCTACTTCAATTCAAAGCAACTCGGACTATAGAAATTGTTCTTTATGAATTAATAAGTTTAATTGATTAAATTTTATAATACGAAATTCAATAACAGCCTTTCTTTTTATTATACTTTATAAATGTAAAATATCTTCATTTAAAGGGGACAGATATTACTTCATAAGAGAATTGAAAAATTAAATAGTTGTTATCGGGAATTTGTTTAATATTAATTATACTACTAAATAAGTCTAGATTTAATTTTAGAAGGGAGGCAATCCATTATAAGATCAGCCATTGCTTAAATTTAAGAAGATTTTAGTAATTGTTTGAAATTTCGATCAATGAAAGGCATTGGCATTAGCTCTAATAAACTCTGTAATTACAATAAAATAAAAAATAATTAAAAATTATTAAATTTTAATAATAGAATGGATTAAATAATACTATTTATTTTTCAGATCGAAAAGCGTGATTTATTATTAAGACAAGATTCTGATTTTGCTATTCCAATTTAATCAATCTGACCCTTACCATTGTACATCTGTTATTGATTATCAGATGTACACTGATATCCAGTTAGGAATAATTAATCATAATCTATGTTTCTGAAATAGATTGAGTTATCAATAGATGCATATATTTGGTATTACAACTAGAGCATTCAAACCTGCATGAATTTAAACAAATCTAGAATTATCTTCTCAACCAATTAATATATTAAATGATGTTCTGAAATTCGCCTTTTTATTTAACTCTCTTAAGTATTAAATCATAATGAGAATGATATAGATAATAAAATATTATTTATTACAAAAATTAATTTTTAAATGATTCAATTTATTTATCATGTTCTACATAAGATATTTATCTTTAGAGAAATTCTAGTCATTAAAGATCATGTTCTTTGAATAGTTAAAGCTTCTCAGTTTACTAGAGGAAAGAAATACTATTTTTTATTAGAATAGAAAATTAAGTGTGGATTTTGATATCACCTTACCTATTTCAATTATAATGCAAAAAAGATTATAATTTCAATAGAAAGAATGATAGAATTTAATTTTAAATAAATTAAAACAACTTCATGATATTAATAAAATATTAATTTAGAAATGCATTTGCCTATTAAATTTTAAAAGCCTTCGCTTTTATCTAGGTCTTTATAGTAATAGGAATTTCAATAGCAGCATTTGTTGGTGCATATTATATTCACAAATTCTTAAGTTAGGTAGATGATCATCTCCAAGAAATAGGAATAGTAATAATTTGTCCATTTTAGTAGTTTATCTCGACGACATTCATAGCTAAACCTTTTTTCGTTTTGGCTTTAGGAATATTTGCTGTAGCTATAAGCGGAATTCTTGGTACTCTAATGAAAGAAAGAAAATTCTTTTTAGTATTTTTTAATTTTGGCAATTTGTGCTTGGGTCTAAGTTTTTAATATTAGGACTTATTACAATGGCCCTTGATAACACTATAGAAAAAGACCATACTTGTAATCCTTCTGATCCTTAATATACAGCAGTCTAAAAATTGTATTTTGAAGTAGATACGGTTTTATGTAAGGATTCTTGTGAATGCTATTATTACAAGGATATCACTTATTAAGTAGCAAGAGAAGTAAAAGTGTACTCAAAGACTGATTAAACAAAAGTATTGATCTTAATAAATAATTTAGGCAATAAATGCTTAAGAATGTGATTATTTTTATGATAGTTTTCCTTTAGATGTTGAGGTGATTTAATGGATGGAAAATAAATTTGATTGCTCAGGTTGGTGTATTTCATATTCCAATTAAATTTTTGATGATGTTAATTCTGATGTTAAGAATTATAAGTAATCGATTATATCATTTTAGCCATGCTATGCAGCAGTAGGTAATTATTTTAAAACAATATTTCATATTTCTAAAATAGTATTTTTGTAATTTCATCAATTATGGGAGTTATGTTTGTCCTTACCTGTTGCTTAGGTTATCATCCAGAGTATCAACACTAATTCAAGAATTATAGAAAGATAGCAGACTAAAAATAATGAAGGATTGTGTAATTTATAAACATTTTTTATAAATAATTCTAATTGGTAAAATGATAATAAATCTTAAGAAATGGCTGTATACATTCCATTAATATCATAATAATACCAAAGTATTTTTTATATTATTAACAATTATATACAAATTAAGGACATTATTATTTTAGATTTTATATGCTCTTTATTGATTCAGATCATAAAAATAAACCTTTAAGATTATTGTAATTTCAAAATTAACCAAAATTAATCAAAATTTTTCAAATAATTAAATATCAATAAACTTTAAAGGTAAAATTCCTTAATAATTCTAACATATTAAGTTGAGCAAAATTTAAAAATTACTTTTTTAATTTTGAATATATTAATAACATTATGTAGAACATGAAAGAAAATAAAATCACTCAGAAGTATAGATATTGTAACAGATGAAATTAAATGTACAAAACTGTTTGATAAAATGATTATATTCCAGATAAGTATAGTACTATTACTAAGTTTTCAGAGGCCTTTTAAATTTAGGATTCAGGATTATTGATACTTTATAATTTGAATATTTATACAAGGTCCAACAGAATAAGATAAATTATGCATAATTGATCAAGACATACCAATCTTATTCGGGAACTTCCCTAATCTAATTAATTCTAAACAGAATGATACTCAAATCAATTTAAAAAGCATAAAACCAGAACAAATTAGGATACTAGGCGAAATTAATATAACTAATATTTCTTATTTTAATTGTCTTTTAATGTTACGGCATTACTATTTATTATGAAAAGAAGTGATTAAATAATATATTAAAGGTGTTCAAACAGCATCATCAATTTTTTCCTAAAAATTAAGACAAAACCATTGATAACATTACTAATATTCACAAAAGATTTCAACATCATTACCAACACAGAATAGCAATGATGTTATGGCGATTATTAGTAGAAGTGAGAAATAATTTAGATTAAGAATTTGAAGATTGTGGTGTAAATGATATACAATTAATACCAGCTGAATTGATAGAGCTTGATGTAAAATTAAAATAATAAACTATTGAATCATTAGATACTTGTGATCCAATATAAGTTTATTAAGCTTTCAAAGAGATTTTTAAATCTATTTAAAGGTATTTTTATATTTATTATCCAATAATGCTGTTTGAAAATCCAAAATATAAATATTTTCTTTATCACCACCAGATACTAATTTAGAACTATCAGAAAGAAAGCATGCTAAATAGACGCAATGAAAATCTAAATTTAATTTTGCTTTTTATTGACCTATCTTAACATACCATAAAAGAATAGTTGTATCATAGCTACATTTTGCTAATGTATTAGCATCAGGAAAATAAGCCATCAGGAAAAATATACTCTAGTGACACAAATCCTATTTTGTATTTCATATTATGAGAGAAATTGTATACAATCTCCAATTTTCTATTTGTTAACATTTCAAATATCACACTAAACATTAATTGATCTAAATCCTTTAATGATGCTTAAACCCCATTCAAATCTAATTCTTATCAGTGAAATTCATTTTACTAATTACATAATATCCAATTTCTTTTACTTTATTTGAAAATTTACTCCTTAAATAAAAACACTATTCAAACAAGATCATGCTTTATTAATATTGAAGATGAATGAAATAAGCGCAACATATCCCATTAGGAAACTAAAAAGATATTACTTAATAAGATTCTTTAAGAATATTTTATAAATCTTTATTTTAATTGAATTTAAACATTATTCATAATTAGATTGCCAACTTCTTGGATAAAGAATAAATTCTAAATGCAAATTATACAATTAATATATATTACTTAAATAACATATTCATTTTATAGCTCCCTTTTCAGTCAATAATAACTTTTCAAAATTTTCATTTTCAATAGTTCGAAATTTAGATTACTAAATGTTACAGCAAAATGCCTACAAGAGAGGACTTTTAGCAAATGCATAATAGCAAATTGGTTTTTCATAATTTTTTAAGGTTTTAGAATCAATCATATATAACAGAATTGACCCATCTTCCAAACCAAGTATGAATTTATCTCCAGATAATGTAAATTATAACTATTTAATTTGAGAACTAAATTAATTCAAAGTATATTTTATTTCATTAGTTTAAGCATCCATGATATATAGAGTTCTTTTATCAAACTTTCCAACAAATTCTGTTACTCCTAATTAATTGTTTGCTTTATCAAAATCAAATTAGCTGCACTCTTCGATAACTCCTGTTTATGCATATTCAGAAATGTTTTCATCAATTATTTCCCCAGATTTACTAAATATCCTGATTGTTGAAAAGTTTATAAACACAAATGCAAGGGTTTCAACTAATTTTGACTAATTAATTTTTTACACAATCCTATTTTAATCTGAAATATCCCATAACCTTAGAGTATGATTAATTCCTAATGCTAGTAAATGATTCCCGTCTTCTGAAAATTGGAGTATTGAAGAACGAGGCTATTTTTCAAGATAATTCCCTTCCAAAATTACAATGACTTTTGGTTTATTCTATGATATATCATATATCTTTAGATTAGCCTTATATTAGACTGCAACTAAATTCTTGGCTTAATTATACCCAGCTATGAAGTTTGATGATGATAAAGCAGAGTTGGTAGCTTCATCTAATTGTAAAACTTCTTTCGTTTAAACCACAATCTGATTTACCTGAACATCAACCCAAGCTTAAATTTCTTCATACCATACTACTATGAAATCATCCTCTTTTAGTGGAAATATGTACAAAAGTAATAATTTTCTATCAACTCTTACATTATCAAAATATTTAAGTTCCTATGATTTTATCAACTCAAATTTATCAGTAACATTCCAATATTTGATTACTTCGCTTGCGTGGCAAGAGAACAAAATCTAACCATTCCCAGAGAAAGCCATTGATAAAATTTTATTATTTTTCAAAGAGGAATGTTGCAAAATAGATTCTGTTTATTTTTTTTCTAGTGACCATATAATGATTGATTAATTTTGATCTTCAATGGCTAATCTCTAATTAACCTGACATATGGCAATTGTTGTTGTTTAACTTACTTATATTCCCACCATTTCTTCATTCTTTAATTCAGAGTTATTGTTTATTAAAATCAATTCAAATGGATTTGTTTTTACAAGAATATTTGAATTAATAGTAATTGACCTTAGTTCAGAACCAAAGTTAGGTTATGATGTTATAGATTTTGATCTAAATACCTGCTCCAAATCCAAGGTGAATATTTATGAATTACTATGCTTCCATATAAGTTGTGTTTGATCTAAACTAAAAGCAACTTTGTCTTAAATGATACAAAATTATTGATAATGATGTTCAATCATATATTTTGTATTTAATTTCCATATATGGATTAATTGCTTATCATCTTGAGCAGCAAAATATTAGCAGTTAGTAGAAAAACAAAAAGAAGATGGAAGTCTTTTACCTGTTAATAATACATCAATTTTTCTTAGTTCTATCAAATCCCACCTTATGATTTCAACATTAGATCCTGTAACCAATTAGAAACCATCTGAGGAGATGCATAATTAATTAACTGAATCAGTGTGACCATCCATTTCAAATTATTACTGTTTTAATGCTTTTAAGTTCCATAACTTTATGACTTAATTGCTTGTCTAAGCTAATATCCCTTTTGTAGATACTCTCAGAAATTCAATGCTAGCAGTATCACTTTTAAACATGGATAGCAATTTACAAGATTTAGCATCCCACAATTTTATTGTTAAGTCTAAATAGCATGATACATAATTTAAGCCATCTTCAGAAAAGATCGCTTTTAAGCATCTGAATTTTTCTTCATCAATCTCTTCAAAGCACGATATTGTTTTTTATGTTTCAAGGTCAATCATCGATAATTTTTATCGAAATTTTTAATTAGGCACATTTTGAATTGCAACTAATTGCGTTTCTTAGGAATTTAAAGTTGCAAATTCCAAATTTGCTAAATTCAGATTAATTTATTTGGTAATCTTGTTTGCATTTAATTCATACTAAGAATAAATTGAATCTTTTGAGATAGCCGAAAAAAACTCACTATTCTATGAAAAGTTTTTATACAAATAAATCGATTGGGTTTATGTAAAAATTGTATCCAAAATAAGTATATCTGATAAAGATTGAAAGTAAATACGATTATCTAAACCCACACCAAAAAATGACTAATCAGAATTGAAAATAGCTTCTCTTGATTTGGTACCTTTATTAATCTAAATCAATTAGATTAAGTCTAATTTTTATAAGTTGAGTAAAATGATATGTTAATAGCTATATACACAAATTTATTGTCTCTATTCTAAAAAAGTGATTTTATAAGGGAATCTAGGTAATTAGATGACTGACAACTTTATTATTTATTACCAATCTTTGATATCGTATAAAATTAGTTACCCTCCAAGTGTATCTGTTCCAACAATCACTCTTTCATTGCCAACAAAACCAACAGATAAGTAATTAATTTTGTCTTCAAAATTCTTTACTCTTTACTTGGTTTAGATATTTTAAATAACAAATCCTTTGTCAGAAACAACAGAAATAAGAGAAGAATCAAGAGAAAATTAAAAGCCTCTGTATTGAATAGAGGTTTCTGAACAAATATAGTTTGGACTATTCTGATTTTCCCTAACCACAATCTCAAGACCTTCTGTGCTTCCAATTACAACAAACTTAGAATTTGATGATACCGACATTCCATAGGCATTCCTAGAAAAACGCAATTTAGAAGTCTATTTGATTTCTTCATTTTGAATTTACAATTGAACCACACCAATATTATTTTGTATTATAAAGTTTTCATCATCTAAATAAAATCCTCTTTGCAAATATGAAAGATTTATTAGAGGAATTTTCTTCTCAATTTCGAAGGATTGTTCATTTATTTTCCAAATCCTTATTCCAATATTCTTACAAAATGTAGCCATAGCATTACCATCCTTCCGAAAACTTACATCTAAGAAATAATCTAAAATTGGTTCGAAAGGAATCTGTGTAAATTCAACTGTATTCCAAAATTGGATCCCTCTTGAAATTGGACCCGCTAATGACACCATAATTTATTTGAATGGACAAAAAGCAATGATTTTTGTGTCCGTTGATTATTATACTTTCGTTTAGATTTGAGGCTAATCTATTTTAGTGATATCCCAAAATATTATTGTTTTATCCTCACAGTTAGATACCATTTATTTGCCATCAAATGAAAAATCAAGATTAAAGACCTTTTTAGTTTAAGCATCTAATTTTATAATTAAGCTATATTTGGTTAAATCCCATAAACAAATAGTCTTATCTACACTACTTGAACCTAAAACTTTGTTATCATTTGTAATTTTCAAACATAAAATATTTTAAGTGTGTTCCTCTAATGTATGAATCATTTAAATTTAATGAAAGTTTTTAATATCCCATACATATATTTTAGCTTTGCTATTATGTTAATAAGATGATTTATATTCAGCAGAAGCTAATATCTAACAATCAGATGATATCTCGATTACCTAAAAATTACATTGAGGAAGTAATTTAAAAAAGTCTTATTATTCTAGCAGCTAGTCGACCTCGTACAATTTAATATATGATTAGGTTCTTGTAGCTAGCATTTTTCCATCATATGAATACGATACTTGCATAATGTTATCCTATTAATCAAATGAATAAAGCAATTAAACTTTAGTTAAATCTTTAATGTTCCAAAATTTAAGCTATTTATTTTCTCCCCCAGTTACTAAGATTTCATTATCTTTTGAAAAAGCCACTCCTATAATATTCTTTGACTATGCTGGAAGCTCTGCAATTTCTTGTAAGTCTGATATTTTATTGCAATTCCATAGAGTTATTTGCTTACCACATGTTGCTAAGAGTTAATAGTCAGAAGAAATTGCAATGCAAATAATTTATCCCTAATTATTTTCCTTAGAAATGTATCTTTATTTTTCAATGGGTTTTTCGAGGTTTTCAACTTTCCATAAGTGTACTTGTCCTTATGTCACCTAAGCTGCTAGCCATGCATCGTTTGGAGACAAAATAACATCTCCGTAATTGTCATTAACCAAAGCCTCAAATCTCAATTACGCCAAATTATGTGGATTATAGAAATATACATTATTCTCTGAGAGACAGGCAAGCAAATTTTTACCCTTGGACATTATAATTAATTATTCATTATTTGGTATGACTGCTCTCTTTGGCTCTTCGTCAGCATAAACCTACCAGATATTAAGAGTTCCATCTTAACTACCTGATGATAAAGTGGTTCCATCCTCACTAAACACAACCTAAGTTATCATTGAGTTGTGACCTGATAATGAGGGTTTCTCTTTGCAAATCAGTTTTTCCCAAACAGCATTCTATATTTTTGCACAATTAAAATTACACGAATCAATTGAAACATTATTAAATTAGGTATTGTTTAAATTACACTGATAGAAACTTATGCCATTCAATTTAGTATCCTCTATCTAGATGTTACTAAAATCGATGCCATCAAAATGCTCCCTCAATGAACTTATAATATACAGTGAATTTGAAGCTGACCTTAAAAATTTTTTCTCAGTTTCAATCTTTGACAATTAGATTATCTGAATTAATTTCTGTTTAATCCCTCCGATTTGTTTCAATTTAGGTTTTAATATTTCCAAAATTCCAGAGTAATGATCCAAAGATAGGTTGAATTAATCCTTGTTAAAACTACTGCTTTTTAACACAGTTTGATCCACACTTTGTGATTCATTGTTGAAGAGTCTCTCAATCAAGTTGAAAATGTATTTGGCAACAAAAAACTCTTAAATGGATTTATGATTGAATGAATATATGCTGCCCTTTGAATTAATCAACATACACTTGCGTAATAGAGACTTGTACTCAAAATCGTCTTAATTATCACTGAAATATGAGTCTTCCCAAGAGACCTCAACCTTCCTTTCTTCCTCAGCTTACTTAATGTTTAGTTTCCCTTTTGATTTATAATTCACTTAAGTCAATTATCTCTGAGACATATTTATAGCTAAAAATGTGGAAAAATCTTATAAGTCCAATAGAACACTCTCTAGTTATATATTTTTTCCCAAGTCCTTCAATTTTTGTAATTGTTAATTATGATAAAAGTTAACAAATATTTCATAAAAATCGAAAGCAGTAAATTGGTTTAACCTGAAAGCTGAAACAATAAAATTTGCATCATACCTCACTTTAAAAAGCTTGCTTGAAAAGATAGTATTATTATTGATATATTCTAGAGAGTTGGCTATAGAAAATTACTCAAAAAAGTTTTAACTGTCCAAGTCTTCCATAATTAAATTAAATTATTCCAGTATTTACGATTCTAAGTTTTTTTTCTCCTTCTTCCCATTCAATTGATTCAAATCTTCTGAATTCTAAATTTCCCTTCTTTAATATTATTCAATCACAACCTCTGATTTCNAATTTAATGAAAGTTTTTAATATCCCATACATATATTTTAGCTTTGCTATTATGTTAATAAGATGATTTATATTCAGCAGAAGCTAATATCTAACAATCAGATGATATCTCGATTACCTAAAAATTACATTGAGGAAGTAATTTAAAAAAGTCTTATTATTCTAGCAGCTAGTCGACCTCGTACAATTTAATATATGATTAGGTTCTTGTAGCTAGCATTTTTCCATCATATGAATACGATACTTGCATAATGTTATCCTATTAATCAAATGAATAAAGCAATTAAACTTTAGTTAAATCTTTAATGTTCCAAAATTTAAGCTATTTATTTTCTCCCCCAGTTACTAAGATTTCATTATCTTTTGAAAAAGCCACTCCTATAATATTCTTTGACTATGCTGGAAGCTCTGCAATTTCTTGTAAGTCTGATATTTTATTGCAATTCCATAGAGTTATTTGCTTACCACATGTTGCTAAGAGTTAATAGTCAGAAGAAATTGCAATGCAAATAATTTATCCCTAATTATTTTCCTTAGAAATGTATCTTTATTTTTCAATGGGTTTTTCGAGGTTTTCAACTTTCCATAAGTGTACTTGTCCTTATGTCACCTAAGCTGCTAGCCATGCATCGTTTGGAGACAAAATAACATCTCCGTAATTGTCATTAACCAAAGCCTCAAATCTCAATTACGCCAAATTATGTGGATTATAGAAATATACATTATTCTCTGAGAGACAGGCAAGCAAATTTTTACCCTTGGACATTATAATTAATTATTCATTATTTGGTATGACTGCTCTCTTTGGCTCTTCGTCAGCATAAACCTACCAGATATTAAGAGTTCCATCTTAACTACCTGATGATAAAGTGGTTCCATCCTCACTAAACACAACCTAAGTTATCATTGAGTTGTGACCTGATAATGAGGGTTTCTCTTTGCAAATCAGTTTTTCCCAAACAGCATTCTATATTTTTGCACAATTAAAATTACACGAATCAATTGAAACATTATTAAATTAGGTATTGTTTAAATTACACTGATAGAAACTTATGCCATTCAATTTAGTATCCTCTATCTAGATGTTACTAAAATCGATGCCATCAAAATGCTCCCTCAATGAACTTATAATATACAGTGAATTTGAAGCTGACCTTAAAAATTTTTTCTCAGTTTCAATCTTTGACAATTAGATTATCTGAATTAATTTCTGTTTAATCCCTCCGATTTGTTTCAATTTAGGTTTTAATATTTCCAAAATTCCAGAGTAATGATCCAAAGATAGGTTGAATTAATCCTTGTTAAAACTACTGCTTTTTAACACAGTTTGATCCACACTTTGTGATTCATTGTTGAAGAGTCTCTCAATCAAGTTGAAAATGTATTTGGCAACAAAAAACTCTTAAATGGATTTATGATTGAATGAATATATGCTGCCCTTTGAATTAATCAACATACACTTGCGTAATAGAGACTTGTACTCAAAATCGTCTTAATTATCACTGAAATATGAGTCTTCCCAAGAGACCTCAACCTTCCTTTCTTCCTCAGCTTACTTAATGTTTAGTTTCCCTTTTGATTTATAATTCACTTAAGTCAATTATCTCTGAGACATATTTATAGCTAAAAATGTGGAAAAATCTTATAAGTCCAATAGAACACTCTCTAGTTATATATTTTTTCCCAAGTCCTTCAATTTTTGTAATTGTTAATTATGATAAAAGTTAACAAATATTTCATAAAAATCGAAAGCAGTAAATTGGTTTAACCTGAAAGCTGAAACAATAAAATTTGCATCATACCTCACTTTAAAAAGCTTGCTTGAAAAGATAGTATTATTATTGATATATTCTAGAGAGTTGGCTATAGAAAATTACTCAAAAAAGTTTTAACTGTCCAAGTCTTCCATAATTAAATTAAATTATTCCAGTATTTACGATTCTAAGTTTTTTTTCTCCTTCTTCCCATTCAATTGATTCAAATCTTCTGAATTCTAAATTTCCCTTCTTTAATATTATTCAATCACAACCTCTGATTTCTTGGCCTCTCTTTTCAAAATCATAAAATTTTTCTTAAGCAAATCTCTTATTAAGTTAGATTGCGAGAAAAATTATGACATTTTAGGTAACACATAAACTATTATTTCCATCATAAATGGAGTTGTCAGTAGATGATTGATGTTGACGTTATTAATTACTTAAGAGAATTTTTACTCTCCCCAAAGTTACAATAGTTCCTTTTTTAATGATACCATCTAATTTGATTTGATAAAATTAAAAAATTCAACTGCTTAAATCTTTAATATCAATTTTTCCACATCCTATGTCTAAAACAACACTTCAGAATTTTATTTCTACATTATAATTGAATTAATTGTACTCTCTATTTAACTCCATATCTACTTAAACTCATCTAATGAAATTAATTACCCTTTTAATTATTTGAGAAATTCATAAAATCTTTTAATAGTTCTCTTAACACTTATTTCAGCATATATTTTTATATATTGTGAACTCTGTTCCTAACTAAAAGGCAATATCTCAATTTCTTTAAGTGTTTCTATGCTTTGACCATAAAACCAAGTTTAATATCCTATTGAATTCAAGATTTCTTCTCTTGTCGTTATAATCATTTTAACTGTTTATCCCGGTGCCTAAAGGCTAAGATCTTAAACCAGTCTATTTGTATGATAAAGATTAGTTCCTATGCAATCAAATTTCATCTCATCATAGCTTTCAAGAATCAATACAATCTTTAAGTTTCCATTAATGACAGCATCCTTGAACTCTCTTATTTGTATATTGTCAAAATTGTAAATTTCAGATTCAAGTGCCTAATTAATCAAATTATGATGAGGGTCCTTTAAGGAAGGAAGAGATACATAAATAGGGATCCAATTTGGTTTTATTGAATCGCAAATCCATATAAATTCTTCGATGTTACGTGCAGCTCTACTCTTACCTGAACCTGCTTTCCCTTTTATTAACATAACATCTTTTTGCTTTTCTTAGTCACTCCATAAAAATTCATTCACTTCCCCATCAAAATTATCATATTAGTTCTTTATTAAGAATGTGATGAACTCCCCTTTACTGTTCGTTTTTTTATTACCAGAAATAGGATCATAATCTTGAGTTGTAACCTAAATGTGAATTTAATCAAGCTCATTCTCTTGCTTTTATTTTAAAACCTTTTATTTTCGCATGCTCAGTAATTCCATAAAGTTCTTCCCTCTCAATCTTCTTATATCATCCTCCACGCTTTTTATGCTAGTTAATACCTAATCTATTGATGATTTTATGTTTTTCAAATCCTTACTAATTTCTCTTAAAAAGATTAAACTAATATCTAATCTTTGTGACATATCCGTAATATTATCTAAATATATTTCAAAATTCTCATATTCTTGTTGGAGCTACAACTTTATTTCTTCTTAGTTATCGCTAAGAAGAATTTGAGTTTCAAGTTGTTCAATTTATTTGAATCTATTTTGCATTTCTGTTTTTAACTTAATTGAGAAATTTTGTAAATCTTTTGAAAACAACTTCTTCTACATCACAATCATTTCCTCATTTTTCAGTAAGCTTCTAACACTAGGATGTTGTTCAATTATCCAAATTTATTTTAATAAATCTTCGCAAAACTCTTATATTGTTTCTTCTTGAACTATTGATTACATCCTTATCAAATTAAATACAAGGATTTCCCTAACTTTATATGAAGAATTTTAAAACATATCAAAAATACCTACTTCATAATTTGTCTTAGTACTCTTTTTTAACTCTGTAAAGATAGTTGAGATTATATCAACTTTTCTATCCTAATTTTATGTAGCTTAATCTTCAATGCAAAGAGTATTAAAATTTAATATTTAAATCCTTACATGAACTTGCTAAATTTAAGGTTATTTTTGGAGTTTTGCAAGAAAATCCTCGCTAAAAATCATTTATTCATTCCTATTTATCTACTGACAAAACTATAGAGTTTATTGTGATATATCACTTATTATTTGATATAAACTTTATGTATATATACTTTTTAATTTATTAAATAACTATGCATTTGTTGATTAATTGTAAGAAGCAGCTTCAATTAGATTTGATTTGAATATCTTCTTTAGCTTTTGAGATTTCATAATTAAGCCTTCTAATGTTTTGATGAACTTTTCACACTCAATCAAATCTCCTAAATTTAATTTCAGCAATTCTTATCTAGAAGAAGGTAATTAAGGATCCCTTGAACACGATTATAATTCCTCTGTTTTTTCTTCTTAATTTATTTCTTAAAGATGGTTATCCAACAATTTTAAAATTTCTTATTATATCATATTTCTCTCCTTCTAAACCAAACCAAATATTTCTAATTTAATTCTTACCTCCTAAAACAACAATATAAGAGGTTCTTATATTTGCTCCTTCCAATTCTATTTTTTTATATCATTTATTTCCCTATAAATTTGATATGATAGATTATTAAAATCATTTTGTTGCTCCTTTGTGAATTCTGCATTTTAATATTTATTGAATAAAATTTATAACTTCTCTTTCTTGTCAATAATTAATGTTCTAATTTATTCATTGATATCTGTTTAATGCTATTACTCTCCATCAGCTTCTTGAATTCCTTTATTTGAAAAAATCCCTTAAAATTATGAGAATAATGTAGTTAATTTTTTTTAGTGGACACAAAGCATCATTTTTATTCCCTTGTGAATATTTAAGTTGCTGTAAATCATTTTGAGAACTTTTCGAATATCTTATACTTCCTCAATTTTTGATTTCATCTTTTCTATCTTTTAGAAATATCCTTAAGTTTTATTAACCAATTTCACTATAAGTTTAGAATCCAATATCCTGATTATCTCTTCTGCTATATGCCTTTGAGAAATTTGGGTTTTCAAAAAATCTTTGTAGTTTTGCTATTTCATAATATTCAAGAGGTTTCTCTTAACAGTTGGTACTTATAACAGAAATTTATCTATGCATAGACAATAGGCAGCAAATACTTAAATGGTTTCATTGAGTTACATTTCAAGTGATTGATCCTATTCTAGGTTCCCTTCAAATAATTCTTCATGTTAAATTGTCGTATATTCAGACACATATATCCAAAATGCAGAAACCTAATCTAAATTTCCTATAAACTCTGCTATATGTTTATTTTCAATCTCTTAAATTAATATTAATGTTTATTTTTTTATTTTATTCAGTTATTCCGCATTAATTGAATTAAAACTTTCTAAAAAGGTCTAGAAGATTGAATTGATTTGGAGTTCCTTATTTATCAATAAATTTATCTCTTAGAGTAAGCATAGAATTAAAGTGCTGGTTTGTTTGAATGATTTCATTAAAAAACTGATGTCCTGTTTGATTATTTTGAGTTCTATAACTTTGTTATTTTTGAGTTAAGAATTATATTAAAGCACTTATTATTTTACAGATTCGAAATTATTTATTAATTGGTCTTTCTGAGATCCTAAATAATTGTTTAAAGCCTTTATTAATTCTAAATTCGATTGATTTGTTAATTATTAGATAAAGAGATCCTCTTCATTTAATTATTGATCTACCTAGCTATTGAAATTAAAGTTAATGTAATCTCGCAATAATCGGATCTCACTTGAATTCTAAATCAAGTACTCCTAAAATAGTTTTAAAGGTGCAAACTTTTTAACTTTAAAATTTTGGTTTCCAAATATTTTTAGTTTACCAGCAAATTTATTATAAGGTAGTAAAATTATTTAATTTTAATTTAATAATTAATTCCAATTTTCTTGATTAGGAATTCCAGTTTACATCAATTATGATAATTAAGACTTTTAAACGATAGGTCTATAGCACATGAGATCAGATATTAAGTTGACCCAACAATAATGTATCATCCAATCCTTAGAAATGTTTATATACTTTTGGTATCCATCTTGAATTTGCCTAATGATATTCTAAACTGAATAGCCCCATTTTAATTAATTTACAATTGACCATTTCAGAGTTTCAAAAAAGTAATATATTTCGTAAATTTGTAAAGGATTTTGGATTTGTTTATTATAGAAATTCAAAAGTAAAAACTTACCTCCTTCTATAAGAGAGTCAATCAACTCTTCACTGGGTTTTAATTAAGATAGCGATGAGATCAATCCAGACATAATAGATATGGCTAATTCCTTCCCTTTTTCAGAGTTTGTCCTACAATGAGCAATACAAGTCTTAATCATCTTGAGCTCAAAATCTACTCCATTAAGCCAAATATTAATCGCTTCTACTTAGATTTAAGACTCGATTTCTTAAATATATTCTAAAAATCTCTTATGTAACTCCTCTTACATGTACCTTTCTCCATTCTTTGATTAATATGAAAATATTATTCTAAATAAATCATTACAAATTTAGAGTAACAAATAGAATAGGAACCCAGAGAGTTTTAAATAAATTATAAGTTATTTCATTAATTATTCTACAATCCTTTCTATAAGTTCATAAAATTATGAGTTTAAAGCATCATCTTTACAAATAATATTAAATTACTCTTTGTGGTTGTGAAACCATTAAAATGCAGTCATGATTTCCTCTTGATTCATCTTATCTTGAAAGCTCAACGATTTTTCAATAATGATATTAGTATAAGTTTATAATTTGGATGCAAAATTTTCTTCAAAATTTTAATTGCCTTATATTATATCAGAATGAATTTGTTTCGTTCCACAACAACCACCACCTCTTAATTAAATACAAGGCTCCAAATCTAAATTACTCACCTCATTTTTCAAAATTTTACCATGACTTAGATTGTTTAGCAGTTACTTAAATTTTTTTAACATATAATTTCGCAAAGTATAAACTGATGTTGCATTACTCATAGAAAGGGAAGTATTAATCCTCCTTGCTTATTAATCCATGATTAATAAATAAATAAAATATTAATTTCTTTCCTATTACTTTTTGTCTATTAATATTCAACATTCAAATTTATCAATTACTAATTAAATAGTAAATAATAGTGATATCAAATTCTTAATTAATGAAACTTATCAATATTCAATAAAAGGATTATTAAGAGAAATGTAATCTATCAGATTAGAAAAGGAAAGAATTTATTCATGCATTTGTATAAGATTACTCAGATCATAATTTCTTCTTTTTTCTCCTAAATGGTGCGCGCAATTTTTAAGTACACATATTTAGGGATCAGAAAAATTTATTTTTCCTTTTGGAATATGAACATTTTCATTATCTTAAAGATTTTTACAAAATGATTAGCTTGATATATGTAATAAACTAGATTTTTATAGAGGCTTAGTTTTATTTGAGGAAAGAGAAAAAAGATGAATCACTATTTGCAGTTATTTCTAATGCTTATTATTTTTATTATTAATTAATAACCAAAAAGAATTTTTCTTTAACTCTCTAATTGTAACTAGATATTTCAATTATTAATTTACACTTTATTCCCAAATCTATTAAATAACAGTTTTTACNGCGATGAGATCAATCCAGACATAATAGATATGGCTAATTCCTTCCCTTTTTCAGAGTTTGTCCTACAATGAGCAATACAAGTCTTAATCATCTTGAGCTCAAAATCTACTCCATTAAGCCAAATATTAATCGCTTCTACTTAGATTTAAGACTCGATTTCTTAAATATATTCTAAAAATCTCTTATGTAACTCCTCTTACATGTACCTTTCTCCATTCTTTGATTAATATGAAAATATTATTCTAAATAAATCATTACAAATTTAGAGTAACAAATAGAATAGGAACCCAGAGAGTTTTAAATAAATTATAAGTTATTTCATTAATTATTCTACAATCCTTTCTATAAGTTCATAAAATTATGAGTTTAAAGCATCATCTTTACAAATAATATTAAATTACTCTTTGTGGTTGTGAAACCATTAAAATGCAGTCATGATTTCCTCTTGATTCATCTTATCTTGAAAGCTCAACGATTTTTCAATAATGATATTAGTATAAGTTTATAATTTGGATGCAAAATTTTCTTCAAAATTTTAATTGCCTTATATTATATCAGAATGAATTTGTTTCGTTCCACAACAACCACCACCTCTTAATTAAATACAAGGCTCCAAATCTAAATTACTCACCTCATTTTTCAAAATTTTACCATGACTTAGATTGTTTAGCAGTTACTTAAATTTTTTTAACATATAATTTCGCAAAGTATAAACTGATGTTGCATTACTCATAGAAAGGGAAGTATTAATCCTCCTTGCTTATTAATCCATGATTAATAAATAAATAAAATATTAATTTCTTTCCTATTACTTTTTGTCTATTAATATTCAACATTCAAATTTATCAATTACTAATTAAATAGTAAATAATAGTGATATCAAATTCTTAATTAATGAAACTTATCAATATTCAATAAAAGGATTATTAAGAGAAATGTAATCTATCAGATTAGAAAAGGAAAGAATTTATTCATGCATTTGTATAAGATTACTCAGATCATAATTTCTTCTTTTTTCTCCTAAATGGTGCGCGCAATTTTTAAGTACACATATTTAGGGATCAGAAAAATTTATTTTTCCTTTTGGAATATGAACATTTTCATTATCTTAAAGATTTTTACAAAATGATTAGCTTGATATATGTAATAAACTAGATTTTTATAGAGGCTTAGTTTTATTTGAGGAAAGAGAAAAAAGATGAATCACTATTTGCAGTTATTTCTAATGCTTATTATTTTTATTATTAATTAATAACCAAAAAGAATTTTTCTTTAACTCTCTAATTGTAACTAGATATTTCAATTATTAATTTACACTTTATTCCCAAATCTATTAAATAACAGTTTTTACATTTTAAATCAAAGCAAGCTATTCATAATAGGATTTTGTGAATTTGATTTTAATCAGATTAATGATTATTTCATATAATTTCTGAAACTGTTGATTATGGTTTGACTTTATTAAATTTTTAATATTTGTATTATATTATTTTACTACATGATCTCGTTAAATGAATATAATTTTTTTTAATGTCAGAATTTTATAAACTTTCAAGAAACATTTATTTCCCCTTAGATGTACCCTCAAGTCTTAGATCAAGTAAAAGAAAGATAGGGGATTATTCACTTTTAAATTGTAAATTATATAAAATTTTGAAGACTGTTGTAGTAAGGAGGAATGGAAATTATATGGATTGTAATTTTAATAATAAAATAGATTTCATCAAACTTCAATATAAGACTAAATAAGGATGCAACTTTTGTTTCAAAAACTAAATTTTTAATTTCAAGTTCAAGTATCTTAAAAATCTATTAAAATGGATTTTTTTGAACAGGGGAATATTAAAATTCTTTCAATAATTGGAATTACTTTGAGTTCCCTTGTAATTGTCACGTTCTTTATCTTATTTGATGCAAAAATTTCATAATTTCAATAACAGAAGGTAATTTCTTGCATACAATCTAATACAATATCAAGCCAATCTTGATTTATTCATATAATTACTGAGTAAATCTAAATTTAGCTTTATAGAATTAAAGTAAAAGTTTAATTCCAAATTTTTCCTTATGGGTTAATTTCTGGAACCGCATATGTGGCTGTTAAATTGTTTTATCTAAATTTTTGTTAAACAAAAGGAATGATGAATAAGATTAAGGATGGGATTAAAGTCTATTAGAATTTTAGTCACAATGCACTGCTGATTTGATTGAACTATATGATAATTTAGGAATACTATATTGAAGGAAGTATGTACAAAATTAATTAATTTTTCATGATATATATAACTACAAACATAGTTGTTGGGATAATTTATAGTTTTAAGCATAAATCAAACCCTCTTAAATTCAATAATTTAGGCTTAAAGATACTCTTAAGATAGTAAAGGGAGTATTTTCTCAAATTTACAAAGACATTTGAGCTTGTCATACTTTTTTACCATTTTTCTTTGCATCTACCCATAGTGAGAGAGATATGTAATATGATGTGAAATAACCATTGTCGAGATAAATTTATTATATCATTATAATATAACCTCTGTTTACCTAGTAAATATCTTTTTTAATAGTTTAGCGTCTCCATAACAGTGGGTTAAATCACTTTAAGAAATTGTTTAGGATAATATAAATAATAGTATAAAAAATAATTGAAATACCAATACGAAAATGCTTCATAACGAAAAAAGTAAACTTTTAATATAAGCATTTTAACCTAATCCCAGTTCCTCTGCAGCCAAATAAAAGTATTTAGCTTCTGATATTCTCCGTAATTCAAATAATGAATCAGCTAAAAATAAAAAAATGATATAATTACCTTTCAATTTGAATAGATGAGCACTATTTCTTATTTTAAGGGCTTGTTCAAAATTAAAGAGTGCATCCATATATTTATTCAATTTGTGTAGGATTATACCTAATTAATAAAAATATTTACCTTTATTTTCTAAGGAGCAATCAGATTTAGGGTTAATAAATATTGCTTCATCGTAAGATTATATTGCTTCTTGATATTAATTCAATTTGGCTAATGCAAAACCTAAGTTTAAATATTGAACAAGTAACTACCTTTTTTATACCATGCAGAATCATGTCTTGGGTTAATATAAATTGCTTCATTGTAACATTTTATTGCTTCTTGATATTGCTTTAAACACGATAATGCGTTACCTAAATATTAATATGGACCAATTAATTACCCTTATAATACCATATATTTATATATTTAGAATTAATGGATATTGCCATATCGTATGATTTAATTGCTTCTTCATATAGATTCAATTTGACTAATGAAAGACCTAAGTATTCATATTGAAAAAGTAATTACCCTTGCCACACCATACTATTTCATGTCTTGGGTTAATATAAATTACTTCATCGTAACATTTTATTGATTCTTGATACTGTTTTAAATGCGTTAAGGCCAATCCTAAAAATTGATATATAACAATTAATTACCCTTGCCATACCATGCATCAATATATTTAGGATTAATTGATATTGCTTCATTTTAGCATTAAATTGCTTCTTGGTATTGTTTTAAATGTGTTAATGCATTCCCTAAATATTAACATTTAATTCTTAATTACCCTTTTTAATCCATGCAGAACCATATTTATTATCAATAGATATTGCTTCATCAAAACATTTTATTGATTCTTGATAATATTATAAATGTGCTAAGGCCAATCCTAAATATTAATATGTAACAATTAATTACCCTTGCCATACCATGCATCATTATATTTAGGTTTAATTAATATTGCTTCATTGTAGCATTAAATTGCTTTTTGGTATTGTTTTAAATGTGTTAATGCATTACCTAAATATTAACATTTAATTCTAAATTACCCTTTTTAATCCATGCAGAACCATATTTATTATCAATAGATATTGCTTCATCGTAACATTTTATTGCTTCTTGATATTGCTCTAAATGTGCTAATGCGTTACCTAAATATTAATATGGACCAATTAATTACCCTTATAATACCATATATTTATATATTTAGAATTAATAGATATTGCCATATCGTATGATTTAATTGCTTCTTCATATAGATTCAATTTGACTAATGAAAGACCTAAGTATTCATATTGAAAAAGTAATTACCCTTGCCACACCATACTATTTCATGTCTTGGGTTAATATAAATTACTTCATCGTAACATTTTATTGATTCTTGATACTGTTTTAAATGCGTT